>JAGDQP010032421.1:0-21325 GCA_022664845.1 Lepisma saccharinum | reverse complement strand
CTAGATATTCATATTATGCTTCTACCTACGAAGTTTCGCAGCTCTGCCGTAGAAATTGTTGGAGATATTTACGTTTGAATGTTGACATTTAATTGCATGGGCGATTACAGCACCATCTAGCGTCCGAGATTTAAAATATTTATGAGTATTCGTTGACCTTAATGTACGCTTGTACCAGTAATTATAATTTAAGGCCAAAACTTGTTTGCCTATCCATCAAATTGTATTTGTGTTGTAGCGCCTAGGTGAGAAAAACATTTTTAAAGACCTGATTTTACCTTTGAAGTTACAGTAAATGGTCCACATAGTATAACAGTATAGTTTTTGAAAATTATCTTTGTATAGCTGAACTCGTCGCGTGATTCTTGGCAAGAACTAATGTGTCTGCTTGTGATTTCACTGTAGAGTTAGTGGTTTTCAGTTTATTAAAGCTTTTTGTTTTCCTTAAGCCGAATTTAATTTTGCAATACCCATCCTCTGTTTCATGTTACCCAACTTATATTTCTTTTCTCTTTCATGGTGAGGTACATATCTGCTGAGGTAAATGCGATTACTTCTAAATATGAAAAAAATAACTTATCTGCTTCGGATAGATAATAGGATCATAATTGATTGATATCCTTGCAAGGCATTCTCAACGAGCTCCTTATATTTATTTATTATCTCACTAGCACATGTACTTGAAGATGAGTGACATGATATGGTTGGCTTCGTTCTTGTAATTCGTAGTCCCACAAGAATCTTTCGAAGTGATCTGTCCTGTATTATTATTCTGAAAACGCTTTGGGTGCGCGAAATGGTAAAAAAGTACGCTCCATTCAATATTTTATTTCTTTGCAACTTGCATTCCGAAGTGGATACACCCCACAAACTTACTAAACATAACGGCTACAGTAGTGTTAGAACTCTGCATTTTTTTTTTAAATTCAGGTTAGTCTACAAATCAACTTTTTTTTTTTTTTAAATATTTCGAACTTGTCGAGTTCGCTGATAACATAACTAGCTAAAAACTTGAGATGAGAGCTGGATAACCAGTATCTTTCCGTGTCATAAATCGTCACGTTTTAAATAGGAATTATCGTGTTATATTAAAGATGTAGTTTATTTGCTCTTAGAAAACTTAAAAAGCGATGTATCCTATTTGTAATTTGGGTTCACTAACGAGGAAATCGATTGATAAAGGTAGCGTTTTATAATTTTTTAGTAGAGATTTTAGCAACCTCTTCCTTATTACATCATATTTAGTACATTGGAAAACAATATAATCTTTATCCTCTAAAAAAATGTGTTATAGCAATCACAGAATTGTGTATCTACAACTTTTATTTTATGAAGGTGAGCATGTATTGCCGTATGACGGGATCTTAATCTGATTAACAGGGTGGTAACTTGTCGAAACCATGTCAAGAGTTCGTTCCATGTTGATTTTTATTTTATTTTTTGTTCATTGTTGAAAGAATTTCATTGTTACAGGTTTAGATATTCACTACGACAATGAAGCACTTTCAACAGTAAACAGAAACGAATATAAAAAGTCGGGACGGATAGAACAGATTTTATGGTACTACAAAATAGTATCTCTCAAGTATTGCAGTAAAATTTACTTACGGAACTCGCAAGTTCATCGCCGCAGTAACGCAGTTACAAGAAAACAAGGTTAACAACTGTCTTTGCATGAAATTAAGGACACTTATCCATGCTAAAGAAGAGTATGAACTTATATTTGCGTACTCAGCTTTATGTATCAGCTATACTACCCTGGTGGAAGATGATTTTTGTGTCATCCTGATGGTTAAACTATTCTTATATCACCAATAAATACGAAACAAAACTTACTTTTAAAATGGTTATGAACTTTCTTCTTTGAAAGTTTCAACTCTCTATGCTTGAATTTGTTTGGAACAGCAGTGGAATTTTGTGCAACGAAAAACACATTAAAAACATATGGAGCTAGTGCTGTCATGTAGCGTTAGAGTTAGTTGCTTTAACCTAACCTTAAGGCGAGTGACAATTTATGTGGTGTGGCTACAATTACATGTACGTTACTTGCAAACTTCCTTTTTATTTTATTTTATTTTTACCTGTTTTGGCTTTCACAGCGCTTAGCATGTTTTCATGCCTTTTCAGTAATAAAAATTTTACAGCACTTTGGTTTGTAGAGTGAAAGATCATCATGTGCTAGAAAATTATCATGATCAGCATTGTTTAGTTAGTAGTCCTTTCTGCAATGAGCATACCCTGCTACAGCAAGGAATCTCTTGTTGACACTTCTTCCGTATTCCGTACCTCGTATGTATAATCTCTCTTAAGAGCTATCGTAATAATATTCATATATAATGTTACGCACCGAACTACCACTTCCCTTAAGAGCTTGTCGATGTAGGATACCAGCGATTCTATTATTTTCATTATCAGTATATTGAATTTCATAATGAAAGAAGTAGTCTAGTTATCCTATGATTCAGATTCTTCGCGCTTCCCACATATAATACTGTTTTGTTATCAGTGTAAGTCTTCAACGGATTTCCGTGTAGGTAGCTGGCATATTTTGTAATTCAATATATGAGCCAGGAAAAATCATGGAAAAAGTAGGGAATTTTCTTTAAATGGGAGAAAAGTCAGGGAATTTTAGGATTTGCCAGTCTTCTTTCTGCCCGATTTGTAGATGTTACTGCCCATGGAGCGGAGCAGAGATGGGGTGCTTTCTGGAATGTGTGTTCAAGCTACTGCAAGCTTACTACTTTCTAAGCTAATCAAAGCTATTTCATATGTTGTCCCTGCTATTGGGTCTCGACGACCATCTGGAAAAATGTTATTTTCGTCTGGAAAACGGGAGAAGTTAGGGGATTTTCTTGTTACTGGTCGCTGGTCACCCTGACTACACAGCTAATAATTATAATTCCTATATAGAATAATAAGGTTCATCTGCACTCCAATGCATTGTACGAACATACTGAATTACTCACACATCTCCATCAATTTCCTGTAAAAGTGCTGTTCCTAAACCAGTTTCATAAATCACAAGAAATAAATACTAAAAATATACGGTAACAGATAAATCCATGTCAAGGAGTCCAGGAAAGGATGAAATCGTTGCTCGACAAGTTTTTTTTTTTTTTCTTCAGGGCAGTTACTTTACCATGTTAGTTTAAAAACATTCATTTTAATTTTAGTGGCTGTAGGTTTCGAGTGGCAGCCATATTTGTTTTCGAAGATCTGTCATTTTGTGATGATGTAAGAGGTCACCGAATCCCAAATATCTCAGCCCTTAATTGTTTTATCGATGTGTAAGGAAAAACAAAATGTTTGGCAAGTAGTAAGCTACAAGACTGTGTATTATTAGATCATCCATGTATTATGGAAAGATGAAATTTAGGTTTTAAAAAGTAGGTCATTGGCATTAAAAGATCCGATTTTTGCAGGAAGGCAGATGGTCTGGAAGTTGAGCTTTTCTGGATAAAGAGCTCTGATGTAGATGTGCTTATTCACCAAGTCTCAACTCTTTGCGTGCCCCCTTTTTTCTAGAAATTATTAAAAATTCAGAAAAGTCCAAAAAGCTCACCTTTCTAAGGTGGGAGACTTGATAAAAATATAAATCCCCTCCACATAACAGCTCTGTATGATAATATTATGTGCCAAAAATTAGAGTTTCAGATTTGATTATAAGTACATTTATTATTAAGGTTAATGTAAAGCAACGATCTACAACAAAAGATAGCAGCATTGCCTCAGTATATGTCTAATGTAATTTTATCATTGTACGAAATTTCAATGTTGCTCCTACAAATTCAAGCCTAGAGAGTTCTAAGTTTCAGAAAAGAAAAGAAAGTTCATAACCAATTCAAGAGTTCGATCATTGTCTTTTTTTTATTTTCGATTTTTTTCTTTGTTGTTGTGTATATCAAAACCTATAACAATGAAGCAGGACAAATGGCTACCCTAGATGCCCCTTTTTCGGTTTGATTCTTCTTTGTACATCTTTACCAATTCTTGTTATAAGCTTTGAATGTATCTAATCTGTGTTGAAACTTCGTGTTTCAGTGGATACATTTCTGTGTTTTCGATTAAAATTACTTATAATAGTTGGTGAGTTATATGTTATGTATTATAGTTTTTTATTTTCCAGGTTTAATTGTTGTTTCTAATTGAATGCATCTTCAACCAGTAATTCCTTCACCTACTGGTTAGCTGTTCTTCTTTTTCCTTGTAGCAGATGGTATATTGGCATTAAGTTTTAAAGCTGGAAAATATTGCCAAACTGTTATTAACAGTTGATCTATAACAATGTTATTCTTCGTGATTTCTTACCCAGCAGTGTTACGAACATGAGTGGTTTGAATTTCCCCAAGCTTTAATCACAGAGGGAGTTGTTGTGATTAAAATGGAATTGAAGTTGTTACGAGGTGAATGTGTCACATCACCAAACAAGCTCATCGCCATATTGTAATCACAACCTGTGTGTGGAAAATGTTCTCATATATAGTTAAATAAGGGTAATATTTGTAGGGGTGGGGTGAGAGGGACATCATTTTTAGTTGGCAAAATACTAAACAAAACAAA
Organism: Lepisma saccharinum; assembly: GCA_022664845.1. Taxonomy (NCBI): domain Eukaryota; kingdom Metazoa; phylum Arthropoda; class Insecta; order Zygentoma; family Lepismatidae; genus Lepisma; species Lepisma saccharinum. The sequence continues at coordinate 16,765 of JAGDQP010032421.1, read as the reverse complement.
AAATCGCACTAAGTTGCGTAGTTTTATCCCGAAGGAGGATATGTTTGTTACCCAATAGGAAGTTTTAATTTTAATTTTCATTGTGTTGGTGAGCCGTAGGGAAAGATGCTGTTGGGTGAGACCGAGACGTCATTAGGATGACAATATTAGAAGGTATCTTCGAGAGTTAGATGTTCATGAGGAAAACTGACTTGCTTTTGCCCAGGATGGGATCTAATGACGAACTTTTGTTACTGCGGCAAGTTCCGTAAGCCATAGAATTAGTTTGTTAGATGTCATACACGGGAAGGATATCTCTGCCAGTTTAGGAAATACTCTCTAAAGATATGCGTCAAAACTTTTGTCCATAGCTGTACATGTTATACTTCATTAGCACTTTGCGCAAAGCAATAGTAAGATGCTTATAAGATAAGTATCATAGTTTCAGTAAGATAAGTAAACCACCTAATAATTAGATAATGAATAGTTTTATTTTTTTTCTTTCATGAAACGAATCGAGTTCCATTTTTTCGTCACGAGAAAGCAGGGTGTTAGGAGGCAGCAGTCACCTGCCATACGAGGGTAATTCCAAATGTTTCGGTCTGACATTAAAAAATCGTGCCAATTTTATTGAGCTATTCGTGATATGTACTACCATCTGTGAACAGTATATTGTACCAGTTTCAACTCTATCTGCATTCTTTCGTTGGAGCCCGTGGTTTGAATGGGACGTTCAGCGCTCAGTTGCTCAAATGTGAACAGAAACGTGGTATTCTTCTAATGCGCGATAATGCTCCAGTCCATACGGCTGTTGTTGCCAAAAAGTACTGTAACTTGATGGGGGATTTCTCATACGCATTAGAGCCCAGATTGAGCGCCTAACGACTTTTACCTCTTCTTTAAACTGAAGAAAATCCTTCGAGGAAGAAAGTTTTCGGACGACAATGACGTGAAAGAAGCAGTTTTGAGTCATTTGTAGACAAAATTTCGGACTATTTTTTCACTGGTATACAGATGCTAATTCAAAGAAGTGAAAAGTGCAATGAAGTAAAGGGTGACTATATTGAAAAGTAACACTGGCGTTTTCTTTCTACTACCTCTAAAAGTTTGTCAGGCCAGAAACTTTTGGAATTACCCTCGTATATTTTGAGGACTCCCTGAACAGTTTACCGACAAACACATAAAATAGTTATAAATAATAATATGTTACTGACTAAAGAATGAACTTATTTACAGCCTATAGAATTCAAACATGCTATAATTAGCCTTGCACTAAGCTTTGATACAAATTTAGTGCGGATAAAGTGTGTGTGTTTGGTGGGGAAGTGTGAATTTGTTATTGGATGTAATTCTTTTGTTAACATTTCATCTAGGATTCGTCAGGAATTTTGCCTTCCGATATTCCTTCTTTCATCATGTCAGTGAGTTTGATCAATTGAAAGCAGCGTTTTTACCGTGTACACTGCTGTAATATAGGGAAGATACGAGCATTTCGTACTATTTCCCTTTTTGTACATTCCATGCACTTTCTGTAACGCGCAGAGGATCGGCGAAAGGGAATACCAATAACACGGGAGAAATTTTCACAATAGTTATTTCATGGCGTAGAGTTTGTTCGACGTGACCTGAAAAGAACTGACACATTGAAAAGTTACTCCTTATCCTTTTTCGAATGGTTATTGTAGAATGCTTGTATTATTAATTATTAATAATAGTAATTAGTAATTATTTTAATTTTTCAATTGAGTTGTACGTCATGTATAAAATGTGCTTACTTGGCCGACAGTTGCGAAGAAAGGATATAAAACCATGGTTTTATATAACCAAGGCTAATGATAGCATATTTGAATTCTATAGGCTGCAAATAAGTTCATAGCCAGTAACATATTATTATTTATAACTATTTTATGTGTTTATCGGTAAACTGTTCAGGGAGACCTCAAAATATACTAGGGTAATTCCAAAGGTTTCCGGCCTAACTAACTTTTAGAGGTAGTAGAAAGAAAACGCCAGTGTTACTTTTCAATATAGTCACCCTTTTACTTCGTGGCACTTTTCACTTCTTTGAATTAGCATGGTATAAAGATGAATTGAAATTTTTTTTTAGCTGCATTTGTGTTTAGATAAGCGACATGTTTTGTTGTATCTTTTAAATTACAGTATGTCCGTGAAATAGTGCTCCAAGCTTCGTGAGTTAATTCTTCACATCAAAACAAGAAAAAAAGTTTCTTTGAAGAAATATCGAAATATGCTTAGTTTCGAAGCTACAGGTGCTCAAAATTAAAGCGGCATCGGTAGAAATCACGTCATATTTCGACAGCTTAGGAAATCACATTTGGTTTTAGTACTCAGTAATACCCCATAGTTGATTTGTATGCTTGCCCAATTAATAACATTTAATTCCTTGCCAGCCAAGTTCTTGTTACGAAATCTGCCTTACGTGACACTCCCTCAATCATAAACCTTGCTTATATGGATGTATCAAGTACTATTGCGTTTAATTTGCTAAGCCGATGCCGCCATAACTTTGGAGCTCCAGTAGTTCTAAAACTACTTGTTCAAAGGAACTTTTTCATTGTTTTGATGAATCACCTCCATAAGTTTGGCGCATTATTTCAGGTAAATGAAAGGAAAAAGGAAATCTTTTATCAATACTATATTATTTTGTAATTATGTGAGCTTTTTTCCGTATCTCATAATTTTGCGATGTATTTTCCATAATGGCTTATCTTTGCTGTAAGAGACCCAGGTTTATGATAGTGATGCACAAATCGCAAAGTTTTAAAAGAAGAAATATGCCGAAAACAATCCAGTTTTGGCCACGGATTTTACTCGTTCTCACTAATTTGTAAGATAGGATATAAATATCTTTGCGTATTAGATTCTTAGAGCTCCTGCGTAGCCTAGTCGGTAGCGCGCTCGACTTCAATGCGAGCGGTCCCGGGTTCGATTCCCGATGGGAGCTCAAATATTTCGGTGTTGACCCAGCATCGTGAGGACAATTGGGGAGCTGCTGTGAATAAAAGACAGTGGCGATCACAGTGAGAGCTTCGGCTCTCCTCTCCCAACCCGTCTGGTCAGCGTGGGAGCAGTAGACCAACTCCTCCCTTCGGGGAGAGGCCTCATCCACTAGTGGATTGAATATGGCTGTGATTTATTATTATTATATTAGATTCTTAGTGATATCCCCGTATCAAAATACTTGATATGTAAAAAAAAGGTAAGGGTATCTATTCCCTGTGCTTTGAGCACGCATCGTGTCTGGCGCATGGGGGATGTGGAGGTAGCGCTCCACATATTCTCGACCTAAGGCACGAACTGAGGTGGGATGGTCAGTCCCACATTTGTCTGCCTTTATCTCCCAAGGGTACCCAGTAATACCAATGATTCAGAGCGCCACATACGGAAACAGTGCGAGAAGAGTCTCCAGTGGCCTGTCCGGAATTTGAACCTAGGCCGCCAGATCCGTAGAAAGACGCGCTCCGCCTTGAGCCACGGCAACTCCTAAGATACTTGGTAATATCGCATTTTAATAAGAAACAGTATTTCAGACTTAGTGTTGCCCATAATAGAATCCCATGGCGAACGTTTACTACTGAGGCAATAAACTTGCGAGTTCCGTAAGCTATAGAATTAGTTGGCTCATATCATTAGGTTATATCTTACTTGATACATCAAGTCAGGAAGTTGTACGGGAAATCAGAAAAACTTGAAAAAGCAAACAACAGATTTTCCGTTCTTTTGTGTCCACGCTAAAATATCAAGATTTCCGTTGTGATACATTAAGTAACACTATGGGTTACGGAAGTCGCAAGTTCATCGCTGCAGTAACGATCGTACGCCATTGGATTCTACTCTGGGCAAGATCAAGCCAGTTTTCATGAACATCTACCTCTCGAAAATCCCAGCAACGGCTCGGTATTCCCAGTTGCCTTTTTCCTGCGGATTATCAGCCACGGGAGAACATGATTGGTGTTTTTCCCCCATCCAAATTGCGTGGTCTGCCCATCTAAACCGTTGTGATTTCATTATTCTTATATCAAGTGAATTATATAATGTTTAGCGTTCTTCATTATGCAGTCTCCTACATTCTCCAGTCATCCCGTCCCCTTTCGGCCCGTATATCTTAAAACCTTATTTTAAAACACATGTAATTGGTACTCATCTGGTAGGGTCGTACTTCAACTTGTAAAGTATTACCGGCAGAATAACTGTTCTGTATATGTGTAATTTCACCTTTCTTGATATTCATCGCAAGGTTAGGAGTTTCTGGGCTAAATATAAACATGAGTTGACCTATGCTAAGCGACTGTTTATTTCTTCCGTATCCTCGTTCTTGCTTCTTACATACGCTCCCAATTCCCAACTATTCAAATTTATTTATTTTCGCTATGAAATCGTTCTTAGTTAATATGTCCCTATTTTCTTCATCCCCTGTGTTTCGGCTTGTTACCATCCATTTTGTTTTCTTTACGTTCACCTGTAGACCTATCTCCTCGCAGGTTTCTACTAACAAGGGACTTGGCGCAAGTTCCTCCCGCATTTCCTGAAAGGTTGTAGTGTATTTGAAAGGTCTCGTCCTACAAACTGAAAATAATAATAATAAATAAATGAATCAGCTGCCATTGTCAAGGACGTCAGGAGCTACAGGCTACCGAAAGCGTGGGAAAATGAATTTTAGACCTTCATGTTTCGAACACTACGAACAGTAGAACTAGTGCGGCATGGTACCATTGAAGACTTTAAATATGTACTATCCAAAAATGCGTATTTCAAAATTCCGCAATGGGTGCGCAAAGGATTCCCCAAATGAAATATCTCAAGTCAATAAAACATAATAATAATAAATAAATAAAATAAAAATGTTTCTGAATACGGTTGCAAGCGTTTAACGATTAATCATTTGGATTGAAGTACAGGTAAGTCGTAATGTTGATTAACGGTGAGTCATATTAGTCATAATTTTGTAAATATTATCGTTTTTCTGAGAGTATCATCTGACGTGAAAGTGCCGTATAAGAAATAAAATTATAAGATTTTTTTTTAGCTAATTGTTTTTCTATGGGTAAAATAATGTCATGGTGGGTATATTTGTAACAAGTTTGCAAACCTATGACATATACAAGACAGCGACGTTATCACATATTCAGGGCTCTATGCAGTAACTTTTTACTTCATATTTACACTTGGGTGCATGTAAGCATGGAGTGATTATTTATAAAATCGAATTCTTTCCTCTTTACACTCAGGTTGTTGAATTCCTTTCAGGGATTTTGCTTGTTTTCGAAATTAGGGACGTATGGTGGATGTAAAAATTCTTAAGTTTTTCGTGCTGATTATTTTCGCATCAAGGGGAGTGTGACAAAAAAGGAAGGTATACAAGAGGCTGCAAAGTGAGAAAGAATTGTGCTGATTCATTGAGATCTTGAAAAGTTCAACAGGTTCATTACCCGCTTCACTCTTTGACGGAGACAAAATAAAAGAGTAGGGCCGCGGTGGTTCAGCTTGTAGAGCGCTCACCTCTGGTGCTGGGGGACTTCGAATTGATCCCTGCTCATCCCATGTGGGCTTCCTTGTGGACAAACACCGTGTGCATGGGTTTTCTCGGGGTGCTCCCACTTCCTTCATTCCACCAATTCATCCCATCATCATCCATCCGGCCTGAGCCATAGTTGTTGCAAAAAGGCCTTATAGTAAAATAAATATTCAGAAAAAAAAACGTGGCCGTACGTGCACAGCATGATTGGGAAATTATAAATCAGTTGATTGTAACTACACTCCTCATTTTCAGTTTGATTCACTTTTTTTTTCCTTTTTAAAGTTTAAACCCTTTTAACCAGGCACGTACTGGATCCAGACTAAGGTACCGGGCAATAGACCAGCGGCGGCGGCTGCAGTCGGCCAGGCAGGAGGTCCACCCTGGAGTAGGATACTTCTTTTTTTTTTGGATTTTATATATAAAAGCGAGAGTGTAAGAGCTCTGCGCCCTGAACCTTGGCGTTTAGAGAGTGTATGTACGCATTTATTTTATTTAATTGTTTCGGCTATTTATTTAGGTTTTTACTTTATTTTTAAAAGGTCTGAGTGGACCCCTACGTCTTAAACCTTGAAACATACCCTGTCGTGTATAAAATAGCCACAGTGGCGGTGACCACTTCCCCTGTACATATGATACGTATAGGTTAATATATACAGGGTGTTTTAGCACCTCTGGTACAAACTTCGGGAGATGAATCCTGATATCAAAACAAGAAAAAGAAGTCCGTATATCATGCGTAGTTTCGGTGCTAGAGGGTCCCAAAGACGTCCAAAGCTGTATTTCAAGGCATAATAGCTGTAGAGCTGGTGGCTCGTGCTTTCGTCAAAGAAATCAGACTTTCTCGTTTAGAAAATGCACATGTAAGAGGTGAGGAAAAAGTGCACGAGGCCTATATATATATATATATATAAGCAGTTACTGCGGAAAATATGTATTTAGGATTTACAGTATGCAGTTTATATAGGCCTACTTCCTATTTTATTTTCAAAAGAATAAAAGTAAAACTACAGATTGTTAAAAAATGTGGATAGAATGCAACCAATCCATAATCGTCAGCTTTATTTACACTACATTTTGTAAATCACGATCCATCTCCTTTAAGTATTCAATTACTACTACTGAATCAAGATCACTGCTCAATTTTCTCTCAAGGTTCATCGCCTGCTCAAACTTCGTTCTTAACTTTACTCAGAAAAGGTCCCTTTCAACAACGATAATTTGGGTTACTGGTAAGGTTAATACATACGTTTCCTTTTCCTTCGCAACTTTTTAGAATTTCTGGGATGCCGTAAAACTCGAAATTACTCAGAACTTGTTCAAGCTGAGTGTTGTCCACCATTCTTCATGCTTGTCTGTACTCTAACGTTGAACTCTGCAGATAAACGGACAGGGTTATTTCAAATATCTGCATTAAATGGAAACAGCCAGAGGACAGTTTCATGCTTTGTGAAGTATTCGAGAAAGTTTTCTGCTTGAAAAGGAATCTTACTGCTGAATGCTATTGATTTTACTATAGCAAACACTGCCACCACTATTCCAATGAAGACATACTTGGAAATGGCTGCTTTTTCTTCTGAAGATTTCAAAGTACAGGCCTCTTCTTTTGGTACCATGTCAGGGTTGAAGTTCCACACGGAGAGTTACGCCCAGCTTTCAAATTTTCCAAATAACTTTGTGATTGGAGTTCTTGGTTCAGCCACCCTGCAGCACCGATGGAAGTCAAACGAATAAATTTACCTCTTCTTCTATTCACTTTCAAGAATCTTTGGAAAAACAGAAACTGCCTGTATGGTTTCTAAAAGATATGTTGCTCCTCTGTATCTTGTAGAGATTTCCTATTTTCTTCATACGTTGTTAATTATATTGCGGATAACTAAATATGAGCAGCTATTGCGCGACATCACGAATCTCAAACAATACTTGGTTATTCCTGACAACGAGATAAAATAAAAACATATAAAAAATCAGTGTTCTAAGTCCTATACTCAATATCACACCATACTTTACATTCCTATGACTTTAACGGCATTGATAGCACATTTTAATGTATGCCTTTGACCAGAACCTGGCGATTCCGGAATGTAAGATGATCTTCGAAAATAAAAGATTAATTGCTTTTTCTTCTAACATGTGTAAGAAAGAGCAGACTAGTTCTGTATATTCGATCTTTCGTGTTCCAAATTGTTTTGGTACACTTGAAGTTATTCACTGAACCCACAGTTTCGAGAAAAGTCAAAGTCTATAGAGAGGTCTTGGAGGTTATAAACCTATGTATAGCTGTACCATCCTTGCCTTTTGTGTAAAATGCGAGATTTAGGTTAAATAGTAATATTTCACTTGTGGTATCAGTCTGAACTGTATGTCGAAGAAAGAGTTGTTTCGAGCCACAGAGACTTGGCAAACATGAGCAGGTTTATGCAACCCGAATTAACTCTGAAGTCTGCAGATTATTCCTGATGACTAGGCTCAGATTTGTTTTCTCAATTTGGGGGAACCAGATGTTTTCCCTTGGTTTCTTCTGGGCTACTAAAACCTGTCACGTGCACGGCCGGATCGGAGCTGTTTTTGCTTCTAATAGTTTCATCACAGCAACTGCTGACTGTTGGAGTCACCTCCAATTGTTTTCGTTCGTTCAATTCATTTTCATTTCAGTTAACAACTCCAGCGTCTTGAACAAAGAATGCAGTTGGTTATGGAAAGATCAAATGAACCTGAAACAGAAGCTGTTTCTTCAAGCTTCTGTTTTTAAATTTCTCTAGCTTGTTTCACTCCACCCATTTTCTTTCCTTTTCTTCCTTTATCGCATTACATGACAGCAATAAGATGTCATACCCTCATAATTTGCAGTTCATCGAAAGAAAAAATAGGCTGGGCTACACTAAGGAACAGTGCATGAAAATGATTAAATCATCACTACTTCTCCTTGTCCTTTGATGCATGTTGTAAGTTCAAACTAAAATCTGATTACCAGAAAACAATAACAGGTTAATTTCAGGTCGTTATTAGCTTTGCTGTAGCTTATGAAATGCTGACTCGACAACGAATTGCACGTACTATTTTCACACTGAAAAAAAAAAAACATTTCAAACAAAGAAACAAGTTAGTAGCTAGCGCGTGGTGGCGCATCGCGTCCTTTTTAATCGGCGGCGCACCGGGCAAATGCCCGGTAATCTAACCACCTAGCGCAAGCTACAAAGTAATAAGGCTGTAGAATCCATGGGTGAGGAAGAGTGCTTTCCTTTTTTTTTTCTTTTTTTTTTAAAGAAGACGACGACATGATGGTTGGTTCTCAGTTTATGACAGAATATTCTACACATCTGTTTGTTATCTTGTCATTCCTACGTTGAAAGAAATGGGGAAGAGTTTGTTTTTCAGATAAATAAGTACAACTAAATTTTCCTGATAATTAAATTTCGCAGACTTACTTTTAAATGTCCAGCATAGACAGGTGAACTTCAGATGTAAAGATATGACTATCATAATATAATGTAACCAAGTTCCAGGATAGTTGAGTGGCAAAACTTTCTTTGGTAAACTTTATTTTTATATGGGCCAGTTTAGTAACTTGGGACTTCGGCCCGTCACGATTTGCCTTTAGCTGTTAAGTGTTTAAATCCACACCCATACCCCTGCCGGGACTCGAACCCGGGACCGTTGAGTCGATAGCCTACCGCCGCAGACCGCTCGACCACCCGGCCGGCAGTTAAGTGGCCTCCATTATGAACATCTCATGGGAAGCGGCAGGTTTCACTGTATATTGTTAACATGTCCAATTATTTATGCTTAATATTTTATTTTTATTTGCGAATAAGTTCCAAATACAGCACATGTCGGCCATTTTACATCGAAACATTAACAGAAATTAATAACAACAACGTCAACATAACAATATTTACAAATACAATTTGTTTATCTGAGCCCTAAAAGTGCTCTCAGAGGCAAAAATATCAAATGTCTGTGGGGGAGAATTATATTTCGCAGTTATCCTATTTATGAGTGACCTTTAAACCTTTATTCCGGGTTTGTTTACATAAAAGTTGGCTACATTTCGTGTTCGTCTGATAGGTACACGAAAGTTGAAGGTCTCACATTGAATTTTCTTTAACAATTTTATGCAAGAAAAGATCAATGTTGCAACGAGCTCGAGGTGATTTTATACTCAATATTTTCATTAAATTCGCATTAGAGAACGCACGTAATTCGGGAACTCTCTCACTTATAGCAAGAAAGAAATTTATTATAGAGTATTTATCCAAAGTACTTGTTATTCAGATCTCAAGCATAAAAATAAAACATTATTTTTTTTTTGTTTTGTTCGGAAGAACCGAGCGTAGGTCAGTCATGTCCAGGAAGTTACTAGTCGAATCAAAGAAGAAGAAAAAAGTGTCTTGATGCGGATGTTTAAGCCAGGGTTGTGTGTATTGTGATGGGAACAAAACTTACCTCACTACAATGCTACATACCATCGTTATCTTGTTTATAATGAAAAAAAAAAAGGAAGCAGAAAAAATATACTATATTGTCTTTGTATGTGTTAGTTGGTAAACATTGAATCTTTAAATACTCTTTGTTGATCGTTCTTTTTTTTTTTTCTTAACTGCGTTCCACATCGCTTGCTAGATCTCTTGAGATAAATGTCATGCGTCATTCTGTACAGATAAGCCCTCTTATCAATTAAACTCCCTTTATCTTCCTGGCGGTATTGTGTATTACATAGCGGTGGGAACAAGTGTGACGCTCATGGTCTCGAACTTTATGCAAGTTTCTCAATAGGCTAACAGGAAAACTTAAGAACTTATCCGTGTATCGGACAGTATTATCGAAGTAGTAAAGAACAGTATGTGACTATTTGTGTGATTCTGACTGCACGTACTCGAAGGGGGTTGTGTATTTTTAGATTGTGCGTTTAATTACATTGTGTTCGTCAAGTGAGGTGTGAATGTCATAATGCCGAGCTCTAGTGGAAGCAGTAGTGGTGCCTCAACGCCGGATTCTTTAGATTCGTTGTCACAGTCGTCAACACTGAAATGGAGTGATTCTCGAGAGGCGCAAGTTCATTGTTATCACTTAGAAGATCCCAGTGAGGTTAGTACGATGCTTTGCATTTGTTTGATTGAAATGTGAAAAGAAAAAATAAATCTGTGTATATACGTAGTTGCATGTGTATACAGTACAATGGAACGTGTTGGTAGTAAGTTGTAATTATTGTTTTCCTGTCTCAGTATTTGTATCTATCAAGCTGTTTTTCTTTCCCTTCGGTGGGAGCACAGGTTAGGTCATACCAAACCGTAAACGGTCTTTATTTTTACCGAACACGACTCTGTGACTTTCTGCCTATATTTGAGTGAACCTATATCACCGTCTGCTGGGGCGGTTACCTATATTGAGGATTTTTGAAGTTACCAATATGCTACTTCCATCAATGAATTGAGTTTCTCTCGAGTATCTTTAACGAGACGAGCGTAAGGTAAGACGAGCCCATACAATTAATTTCATCTTTTATCGAGTATCTTCCTTCTCTTATTCACATATTATTTCATTAGATTCGATATTATAGAGAAATATTAGTGCCTCCTTTCGTATGCAACCTTTCCCTAAATATCATTGGAACACTTTTTCACCTTACGATAAACGAACTGAATTGCTTTGACTGATGTACAACTGTGCAAAATAGTTGTAAAGTAGACATGCGTTATTTTATACATAAGTATATAAATTCGATTGAGTCTAATGGCAAAGGTTGCTGTCCGTATTGGCGCAGGTATAAATTCTGCTCACGGCGGTCTGACTGAAGTTTTTCCCAATTATCAAATGTCGGCAAACGTCATTTCCTTCCAGAAGAGTGTAATATGCTCCATAAGGATGGACTGTACCTTAAGTTGCTGTACAGATCACACATTTCTTAACCTGTTTTTAAATATGTGCACTGAAAACACGAAAAACTAGATAATTCTTGAAATGTAGAGTTTACATTTCAGTGATTCGCGAGGGCTGAGGCCAAATTTTGAAAGGTGTCTTCATAGCATAGTCTTCCTCATAGTAGAATATGACGTCTATGGCAGAGCTACCTAGCGGATGGATTCAAAATCACGTGCTCTGAACAAAAATCCATTAGTTTTAGCGAAGCCAAAAATGGGGATGCGTACTAAGTCTATCTATTATGAGGTCTATGGTATAATGTTCAGCACAGTGGAGTAGTGATTGTTTTGGTTCTAGTAAGAATTTCCCCCGAGAAGGAAGGTGTTGACAAATTATATATTTTCTTAGAATTGATAAGGAGAAGAGCGGTGTTCAATGTACGTGGTTGCTGTTGTAAGGCGACGGTGACAGTGTTTTCTTTGTACGTTTTTTTTAAGCAAAGTAATTTTAAAGCAAAAAATATAAATATAAAAATTTTATATCTGATGTTGACCACTTTGCTATCATGTTTTCTAATTTGATTGGAGAATCAAATCAGCAATTCAATCAACCTTTGCCTTCCGAACCGCATACTTGTAGTAGCGTCGATTTTTTTTTTTTTTTTTAAGTATGATTTTATATGCACATTAATAAGAGAACAAAATTGAATGTAGACAGCCTGTCAATATGATGATGTCAAACCTATTTTTTTTTCAAGCTCTACGAGTTCACACAACGCTGAAGTTCTCTTCAAATCATGTTATGCTTTCACTTAGATTGTCGGAGTGAAAGAACGTCAGAAAGTCATGTTGGAAGTCATTCGGCTGTGAAGGATGGAACAAGTTCATGGAATTTTGTTTGCTTCAGTCGTTTAGCAATTTGAAAACCGATAAGAAGTATTCGGGAAGGAAAATGTGCATTCTAGTATGTAAGCTGTGAGAGGACAATGCATTAACACAATGAATTAATTGATCATTAATGAGAAAAGAATGACCGCAGGCATTTATTACGAGGTGATTTCAAGCAGAAGCTTAGCGAGATTTATTACTAATACGTGCAGACATGCACAACATGTGATTTCGGGTAATTTTGTATATTTAGTCACTGCTTGTCAATAAACACTGCGAGATGGGAATAAATTGAATTTAAATTCTGTTCAGTGGAAGTTCGCAGTTTCACCAGTCGAATTTAAAGCCTTAGTCTTCATTCAAACCTTACTTGTGGTTTTCGTCCATAGAAGCTACGTGCCCAATTATCACAGTTTAAATATCAGGAGAGACTAGCCTGTAGATAAGTCATATCTTGTAAGATTTGAGACGGAATATACGCATGTGGCACTAACTTAGTTCTTTACAATTCGTTGATGTCATAATTTATTGTTTGTAGAAATAGATGAATCACTCGGTTAAGTATCTTTACTTCTCTACGTTTGATTCGAGAAATTGAATAACCGCAAGTGATGAAAGAGAAACTCCGATTTTTTAAAAGGAAACTTTTATTGTCTGGTTGTGAATAAGCCATTATTAATAACTACTGATAGCGGGTTTAATCAGAAAATCATCTTTACCGATAAAGCATGTTTATTTGAAATCCATTAATTTATTCGAATTATCATTGTTAATAGACAGATCGTTTATATTATGCTAGGTTATGTGCACGTACATACGTCAATTCGTGATATGCGCGATCATTCCGTTGTTTGGGTTTACGTTCCTAACATTTTAAGAATTGTTTCCGAATAACTAATCAGTGAAACTGAAAAGTTGTAATTTGTTTCGTGTTTTGGTATTGTTCTTCTTCAGACAACAATTACAAGGAAACTTCAGTCAATTTACTGGGGGTCAGGGATTCTATCAGGCTTCTACATTGGTTTGTGTTACCTCAGCGTGGATTTTCTGGGAGTTCTCCCGTTTCCTCCTTTTTTTTTAATTCTGCCAATTGTCCCGTCATCGACCATAGGGCCTGAGCCGAAGTTCCTAAGAATCAGTTCAGTTCTTTAGAACCCACACCAAACTTTATTATTATTTGGGTTAAAAGTTTATAGAAACCCTGTAAAACTCTACCTGCACCACAAGTTCGGCTTTACACCCTCCTAAACATAAAATCGTGGCAGATGTGTTTGGAAATATCCCGGAATTGAAATCTGGATTTTCGAATCAGAATGCTGTTTTTGTTATTTCGGAATTCCGGACCAGAATACTTTAATTTCGGAAGTTTCGAATTCTAGAATCAACAAGATAATTGTTACTTCTAACGATCAGCGTGGTTAAAAGAAAAATTGATTTTGTAATTTCGAACACCCTACTTCTTATAACATAAATAGGTCGATGTAGTGTAAGCCAATGACATTTGTATTGATCGGTTTTGTTCAAAATGACTTATTTATGTATACTATCTGATTCTTATCAGTAGGTAAACAGAGCTCGTTTCCACGGCTTTTGCTTTATAAGTCGAAGAAGTAAGTACATTTGCGTATTGCCGTCTTTTCCCATCCTTTCTTTTGAATGTATTTCCACCTCCCCTTTGCCGGAAAGGAGAAATTTATAAAATAATATATGGAAATTTACTACTTAATATTTTCCTTCCTCTCTCTCTTTTTAAAGGATAATCTAAAGCAACGATATCTAACAAAAGATAGCAGCACTATCTCCGTATATGTCTAATGTATTCTTATCGTTGCACAAAATTTCCTTGCTGCTCCTATAAATTCAAGTCTAGAGAGTTCAAACTTTCAGGGAAAAAAGTTCATAACCAATTCAAGAGCATGATCGACGCCGATTTTTTAGTTTCGTTTTCCTTTATTGTTGAAATCGCTTCATTGTTGTTGTGAATATCGAAACCTATTACAATAAAGCTCTTTCAACAATGAATAAAATAAAAAATTAAAATCGGCATCGATCATGCTCTTGAATTATTGGTTAAGAACTTTCTTCCCTGAAAGTTTGAATTCTCTAGGCTTGAATTTGTAGAAGCAGCAATGAAATTTCATGTAACAGTGAAAATACGTTAGATATATACGGAGTGCTGCCATCTTTTGTTGGAATTCGTTGCTTTAGATTATCCTTAATGTGGTATTTTGTCCTAACGTGTATAAAGCGGAAACTTCTCTTAATTCGGAGAGAAAACAAATTCGGCCCCTTGCGATATCGCTCCGCGTTTTGCTAGTTTTCAAGGTCTTATGTCTTATGACTCGAAGATCCCAGAGCAACGTGAACTGATGGTAGTTTGTCATTGTGTTTCATCGGATGGACAGTATTCTGAGGACGGGACCTAATGTACCCCGTACATCTGTCGCCATGTGGCATCAAACCATTGACCATTTTGTTATAAGGTGATAAGCAAGAGAAAGAGAATCTGTAAACAACACCTTGGATAGAAACAAAAGGATAACGTAATTAATACGTAATATTATTAATGTAGAAACGAGGAGGACGTAACGTAATTCACAGGAAACTAATTACTAACGCTGTACCCACTAATTACTACTGGAAGTAAGGAAAGTAAATGAACACTTATAACGTTCGAAGTGTGATCTCTCGCAGTATATTTAAAGTGTAAAAAGAAATAACCAATAAACTCATTCATTGCTTTCCAGATCGTCCTTGTACAATATTTCTTCCTGTTAATTAATTGTGTTGCTAGTGGTTGGGATGGCGTTGTTCGTACTCGGAGTAAGAAGTAGGACAATTGTTCGTTCTGTTATTGTGCTTTATGTGTGTGTGTGTGTGTTAAACAAAGCAGTGTCTTAAAGGTGAAAGTTTTTTGTGTGTGCTCGTAAAACATAGACAGTTCCTCTTCCGATTCGAGAGACTGTTACTATGAATAATGTTTGTCGTGAATGTCATGACAGAGACGAGGAAAAGGTAAGTCTCGGAGCTGCGTTTCCAGTGCACCTCAATACAAACATAGTTATTATTTCCGTAAGAACATTTGCTTCAGGACTTAACCAGTTTAACATGAGAGACATTACTTTACTTATTCCAACTTAGGAGAAAACGTGCACGTTCAATGTAAATCAGGCACCTACTTACGTACGAAGAACAATGTGTGTTTTGTCATCTCTTTTCACAATATTCATTTTCGGAGAATGGACTTTTGTAGCTGTTTATTGTTGGTATTGTTTCTAAATTAGACATTTATTCTTACTGTATGCTTGGGGTTAGAATGTGACAGGCATAGTTGTCTGTAGATCATATCAACGTACTTTAATTATATAAATAAATAAATAGGTGAAGTCCCGTAAACACCTCTCTGTCCGTGTGGAACCTTGGAGCGGTCTTTATGACAGAACTGTTGTTTCTACGTGCTTTTACATAGCGGTTTTGCATTTTATTAATTTATGGCCTTTAGGCATCTACGGCTCAGCCCGGGATAGGGGAGGAGAAAGGATTCGGACAGGGTCTGTGTTGAAGGTGCCATCCCGGCATTTGCCTCGTGTGACTGAGGAAAAACCCTGAAATACATAGTGGACTTTAGTCAACTTCTTTTCTTCCACTCAACCATTAACATTAGGAATGTTTTTCACAAAAAAAAAAATCTTATATGAAAATATAGAATATTCATGAAATAAGTAAAATGCCGAAAAAACAACAACGTATGCATGTGTGGAAGTCTGCTTACATCAAAGATCCTAATGAGTAAATAAAACCACAGAAGATTCACAGATACGTATTTCAGAATCACAAATAAAATTCGGATGAGATAAAGGAGTTCACAGAATTACACACACGTATGGCTTCTCATTTCTAAGATACACAGATAAAGTTAACATCAAAAGCAGAAATTTTATACTCATAAAAAATCTAATACGTAAGTGAAGATAAAGGAGGCAGTAGAACATTCATATCGAGGTTATATAAACGATGAAATCATTAAAAGAACGTTTTGTATACTAGAAAAATAGAAAATGCGCGTTATCGGAAAGAATAAATATTTTCAAAAGTATGTTTTTTCTTTTGCACAGCGTTTCGAACTTGAATGAAGACTTTCATTATAAACAGAACTTTGCTGAGTAAAATATTCTTTTAGCATGCGTTTAAATACCAGTAGTGACGAAGAGTCTACTACACATTCAGGAATTTCGTCCCAAGCTTTAATGCCATATAGTGTGTATGATTTAACGTTAGATAAGGAATTGGATTCGCGTGCTTGAATTGTAAATGTGTTGGCTTCGGAGCAACTGTTTTACGGTTATGTAGCACCGTATCATAGAGTTGTAAATTTTGAGAAGGACTAGTTTGGTTTCGATTATTTTCTACAATAATGTAAGAATATGCTGAGTTTCGTTCCTCCTGTCAAATGGACAGTGAAAATTATATCTACCAGAAATCTACTTATGCAAATATCATA
>JAGDQP010032420.1:0-21327 GCA_022664845.1 Lepisma saccharinum | reverse complement strand
GTCGTTAGCACTCAGATTTATGAATGTCTCCCTACATACATACCTATGCCATTAGTTTATGAAATTAAAGGTCTTGGAATAATTAGGTTGCTTTTGCTACTGTATATATCAAAATTGGTTCTCAGATCAGTCGAAGTAGAAAAAGATTGGGAAAAAATCCAACAGCGTCACAATCCGATCTGTGCTCTTTCCGCCATATTACAAAATGGCGGATGAACGATGAAGTTTGATCATAATTGTTTTATTTACTGGAAAATGGTGAAGGCTGAGTCGGAAATGTTTTAAGATATAAATTAAATGAAATAAAATGTCAAATAACTAAAAATAAGATAACATTTTTTGTTATTTAACCAACCTATCTAATGTTAAAAAGAAATTTTACTCTTTGGAAATTTTTCCATTAACTTTTTTTATCAAATTTGCCTGGTGGTAATGGAATTGTTACACATTTATTTCGTAACTTGTAACAAATAATCGCAAACACATGTACACGTAGGAAAAAATATGGTATATACTTATTAAGAAAATCGATATAATATGACAATTGAGAGAAATAAATATAATACTGTGGACAATACTGACATGTTTATGGTTATCCGTTTTTAAAACAATAGCTTCATTCCAGAATATCCCTTTGCACTTTGAAGACTACAAGGACGATTATACAGTAATCGTGCTGAGTTTTTCTTAACAAATAAATGCACTGTAACACGAAGCGTTCGTCAAACCAAATAATGATTTTTTTTTCTCCTTTGATTTCAGTTATAGCTTGTTAACGATGTATTTTATGGTTCAGGAACATATTTGGTTATGTTATGCAGTCAAAGGTTACGGTAAACTTGAAGTGATTGTCAGGTCTACTACGTAGATATGTTTGCATTTGTTTATGTGCCTATGTGCTTAGATGACACTAAATGTAAAAAAATATCGAGAAGCTTAAGAATATGACCATTTTCTATAAGACTGGAATTTAACCTTAACCGTATCAAGACAAGCAGTCAGCAATATGCATTTTTAAAATGTTGGTGACAGCTAAGTAACTTTATTTCCAATTCACAGTGCAGCCGATTAAAAAAAAAAAAAGCTTGCCAAAAGCCAAAAACGTAATTAAATGATCTCAAAATCTGTATTCGTTTTTTTGGCGGGGAGGCGCTGATTACGAACCTGAAGTCAGAGTTGCAAAATGCACTCCCTATTGTCATGTTAAATGCAGCCTGTATATCATGTTAGAATCAAATCATGGTCATGGTTTTCTGGGTCACTGAATACAAATTTGAATTCAGAGTTGCAAAATGGAACCCCCTTTAAAAACATTTTAACATTTTAGCGTATTGTTTTTAGCACATTTAACATTTTAGCACTAAATGATAATTGTTTTAAATGAAATATGACGTTTTTATAATAAATAGATCCTGATTTGATTTTGGGCGGGAATTTTGGATCTGAGGACTTTTCCAAATATTGTGATATTTACCAAAGATACTCTTGATGATACACCTTCTTGCGAAATTTCGTTTTTCTATCTCAAACGATGTGAAACATGGATTTTTGAACTCTGCCATTTTGGATCTAAGATGGCGTCTTTGGAAATGGTTTGATACTATTATCTTAACCTATTAGTGATCATTTACGTTCACTTCTAATTCGATGTTTCTAGCTCCAGCGGTTTAGGCTTTGCACTCTATCCAATAGGTTTGGCGGCCATTTTGTATCCAAGATGAGGACGTTTTCAAAATGTTGTAATATTGTCCTCAAATACTCGACATAATACACCTCTATGCCAAAATTCGTAGCTTTAGCTCAAACGGTGTGGAAAATGGATTTTTGGGCTCCGCCATTTTTAAACAATTGAATAGCGAAAAGAGTAAACTTCGGGTAGCTATTTTTTTGTATTTTAAAAAAAATAGATTTGACTAAACTTAAAATAAGTGTGACAGTGGAACATCACAGAACGTCATAACTTTTTCAAAATAACATATCAAGATTTCATTTAATACAAATGATTAACAATTATTGTTTCACTAATAATTTATATGTGATGAATATTATTTCGTATTATTTATATATTCTACGTTCCTTCAGAAGTTTTTTTTTTAAATTTTATTATGATCTCCTTCAATCTGAAGTTTTCATACAACTTTCAGTACGTGAGTACTTTACTGCCTCAGTAACACAATCGATGCCAATCCAACAAAGGTAGCTTTGCGACTCCTATTCTGGGACAGGTAAAAGGAAATAAATACTTGCATTAGTAATTTCTGACCATTACAGATGTACTGTAACCAACCCAGCATGAAAAGATTTCTAACTAGTTAGCTTTTTTTTTTTTTTTTTTTGCCAGCTCTTTTTGGAAACGGTCACAACAATGTGAAATATAATTTTGCGTAAACATGATTTGAACTTGATAATGTGAGTTAAAAGAATATTCAACAAAAGCTGAAGGAGTTGGAAACGTTTGAGTAGTGCTTGAATGCGTATAAATGTAATAGGTGCTAAAAGTTAGTTCTTTGGGCAGAAGCATTATTATTTCCCATTTCAATAACACACGCGAAAACACCAACACAGGCATTGCTGCGTCACAAATGATCATATTTACCAATTCGAAACTTGTAATAATGGAAGAGTGTTTGTTTGTTAGATTTGGCCTTGATCCTTTCTTGTTACTGAATTGTCTTACACCTGTACTCATAACATGGTAACTTTTCTCTAGAGAAATCTCCTAGCAGTAATACCGTAGAAACTTTATGAATCGCGAATCAAGGTAAAACTCTTTTGACAATTGTATTGTTATATTTCTCTTCTGCTTCTATTGACAATAATAGTATTAGATGATAATCTTTATGTGTCTGTAATTAATTAATAGTTTGATTCCATGGACACACAACGGATTTGAAAGAGTTAAATATTAAAATTTAGTTTTCATTCGTTACTTCGTTGTTTGTCGGAGCTAGTCAATTCAACACACTTTATATTCAAGAAGTAGTTTTATTAAGATAAAATAATATGACATCAATCTGAACAATAAAATCTCCATTGACATAATAATAATAATTGAATTGAAGTATATATTAATTACAATACTGAATTAATTTCAACCCAATTTTCTTTTTTTGTTGCAGATGCAGAAGTATGTGACATAGTATTTGATCTACTGATAGCTGGATTAAATACGGTCAGTAATACGTTAAGTTTCTTCATTTTGTACATGATTTTATATCCCGGAATTCAACAAAAAATTCAGAATGAAATAGATGGTGTCATTGGAAAAAAGGCTACTCCATCTCTGAGTGACATTCAAAGGTGCGAGATTCAAAGTTCTAAATTTACATGTATTTATAATATTCAGCATTGTTCATTCTGTCTTTATTACTTCTGCATTAACTTCTTTATTTATGTGTTCTCTTATCTTTGTTAAATTTAAATTTTAAGTAAATTGTATTCAGTGTTATTTTTACGCACACATGATATAAATAAAATATTCTTAAAAGACAACATTTCTTACCAGGAGACTAGTAATGAGATCATATTGGAACCTATCGTGAAATTTTCCTGTTAGAATCTATGTCCTATAGAAAGGTAATATATAAAAATAGCTGCCCATACTAACTTTAAGGTACCGAGATAGGGGCTGGCATATTGGCTAAAGCGAAAAAAAAAAATGTGCGTTTTATGATTCAATGAACAGAAGTGACTTTTTGCTTCACTTTCGTCCTGAAATGAAACACTGATAAGTTGTAGCGTCACCTCCCAGATCGCAGCCATCCTCACTAGCGACATATTTATGGGATCTGGAACCCCCCTCCCCGCAAAGAAAATCAATTTTGTTTACAAAATAGACAAACTTATATGAATTTAAGAAATGAATTTACGTGGTTTCCGATACCCTAAATAAGTACCTGGGAAGAAGTGTTGCGGTGTGAGAGGTGAAGCTACAACTTGGTAGTGTTTTATTCCAGAACGAAAGTGAAGCAGAAGTGATTTCTGTTGAATTAATCATAAAAAATACACTTTTTAAACATTTTGACCAATATTCCAACCCCTATCTCGGTACCTTGCAGGTAATATGGGCAGATATATTTTGTATATTACATGTCTACAGAACGTATTGTCTCCGAGCAATATTTCAGGATAGGTTTGGGTGTGATCTCATTAACAGCCCCGCTGTTAGCTTTCTCTACGTGTTAAGTGCTTTTGTCAATGCCATGTCTCAACGATTATTAGGTCATATTTTTCAGCTCGATATTAACTGCTGCCAAGAAACGTCGGATCATGCTTATTCCGAATATACCTTTATACGAATAAATAGTGTTATAAATTAAAATGCTAGGTAGAAGCAGGCATAAGGATCGACAATGTCCTTATCTCAAGATTTGAGATTTGATATTGAAATAGAATTGGGAAAATATATGGTCTTTATAAATCTAAGACCATGACAGGGGAGGGGAAACGATATGAGAAAGGTGTTGATCAGGGCCTAAACTGAAGTTACCATCCCAGCACTTGCCTAGTGTTAGTGCTGGAAACACTTAAAAACGTCCATCAGGATAATCGGTTGCTGGGTTGAACCCATGACCTCCAAAATGGTAAGCTAACGCTCTACTATGAGCTTTTGGACTTGTTCATTTTTAATTATTCACGTTTTAATTATTACACGTTGAATTCAATTTATTTATAATATTTCACAACTATAATTCAGGCCGGGGTAGGATAGGGGAGAGGAAGCGGAAAAAATACGACCAGAGCCGATTTTGAAAATATCATCCCAACATTTGTTCTGTGTGACTGCATTTAAAAAAATAATATGGTCGGAGTAACCGTAAAATGCTATTTTTTCATAGTTGAAACTGGGACAGCCATACTATAGGTTACAAATACAATACAAGTCTTGATAATCGTGTATTGTCATAATGACAATACACATTATTAGGAGTTTTGTCAATTACAATACCGTGAACAATATTTTATGGTGAAATTCCTGTTTTAAATTAAATTAGCAACATGTTATGTTAGCATTATAGCTAATTATACCGTAATGCATACTTCAATTATCAATGGAAGAATTATGTCTGACCATACAATATAGTTAGAACAATTGTTAAAAATTGACCTTGGGTACAACATTTTATTGCTGTTGTGATCATATGTATTACAAAATGGATTCCGCACATAGTGAAATTTATTTCAATATAATACCGCTTTCATTGGAAAATCGGTTTCTTGGGTGAAACCTGGTTTCACTAGTAGTATATAACAATCACATCGTACAACTTACTAAGTGTAAACTTGAGCAAATTCCTTGTCACTCGAAGATCTTCCATTACATTCGAGGATAACGCAATAGGTAAAAATCATTAGCAGTAATCGTTGATTACAAATTCAGATTCCAGAATTATCACTATCTTTACAATCTGTCCTTTAGCAATAGTGGCTACAATAACGCCGTGTATTGAGTACCGTTTAAATATATTAGCAAAACATTTCTAAGTATTGCGAAACTACTTAAAATTAAACAATACATTTATTCTTCGAATTTATAATAGTTATAATACTTATGTCATAATATAACCTGAGGCTGTAATAAATTCTTCGTCGTCATCCTTAGCTTCATTTTTTTTTAAAAATTCTCTCGATTCGAACAAACAATATGGCTTCCAATCACACAGTGTCATAGGAAATTGTATTGTTCTATTTAATCAAATTTCTTTCATTTTCTGCACATGTGCATCCAATGACCATACATGATTATTAGAACAGCAATAAATATATTGTCAAACTTGTAGGTCATAAAGGAATATTGTCCTATCAGTCTTACATATGATTTTCCCAGCAATGTAAAATTTAACTATAAGTGTTTAGGAATCACAACTATATAGTAATACCTGATATAGTCATCTTAACACAAGACTATCGTTACAGTAGCACAATTATGGTACCATTACTAGAAATTTTAACAATACCGTTTAGCAATGCAAATATGGCTGGATTTACTAGAGCTTTTTTTCTGTGTGACGAAAATCCTGGAAAAGCACGTCATGATTAGCCCCCGCTAATATCGTACATAAGACTTCTTGAACGTGAAGCTGATGCTCTATCAACTGTGCTATGGCCACAGGGCTCTAATTATTACCAAAGTCTTGATTTTGCGAACTCTATTCTACAACATTTGTGGAAATCATTGATCAGTTTCTGTAAGTAAAACAGGTTTGTTTCCTGAATACTTATGTTCACTACTGTATCAATATTATAACGAAAAACAGTTTTAAAATATAGTCTTATAAAGTACCGTCCAAATGATATGAAGGGCCTTCAAAATCAATATACAGAAGTTTCCAATAATATATATGGATTTTTCAACACTTTTCTTAAATGTATCGAGAAAAACATTCCATATGTAGATAATCCTCAACAATTAATGAGTTAATAAGTGCTAAAGATAATATACACGATATTTCACCGAAAATAATAATTAATGGTTACCATCCTTCTCTTTTTCTATATTGGACATTAGGATGCCTTACGTAGGAGCTACCATACAAGAGCTGTTGAGAATAACCTCAGGTCTACCTCTGTTTCCACGCCTAGCTGTTGATGACACTAGGATATTAGGATATTCGATTCCAAAGGTAAACATTTCAGTTTTCTTCCGTCGATGCTGTACTGCAAATAGCATTCAATATATACGATACAATTTTAATAGAGAAGAATGCAATGAGTTAGAATTAAAAGTAAGTGGCATTGTAACCAAGTGAAATGTTTGGTTTGAATCTGAAATTTCTGTTCTATATTTAAGGGTATAGCATGAAGATCAACATCAATAGTGTGTAAAAGTTTGTAATAAATATAATTCATTATTTCATAAAAATAGAGGCATATTTTTGTAACGTATGCAAGTCAATGTACATAAATCATAATGATTGTTGGTGGAATGTTCCCAGAGCCGATAAAAATATTTATGTTGTTTCAAGCTGTCGCTAATATTTCTCAAAACTTATTTCTGTAACTAATTCCGATATTCCTCAGTGACAGGAGAGAGTTGCGTTTCTGTTCACCGAACAGGAGAAAGAAGATACTTACGTGAAAGCCTGAAACCCTTGACCAGATTTATTACTAATGTAATACGATAATACATCTTTTTTAGTCTTACACTAGAGTTACTTCGTGTTGGTGTGGACTGACTCTACAAGATGTGTTTATCCTACTTTTGATGTACATACAGCAGCAGATACTTTTTTTTTTAAAAGTAAATATTAGGTTTCTGAAAACTTTGTTAATTACTATACATAAAGAAACAAGCATATCTCCTATTAATACTTTAGATGGCCTTTATCACATTATTCGATTGGTTACTTATATAAGACATGTTCTTGCTTATAATTACATCCTTCAGTTAAACATTATAATTACCATTTATGTTTGTAGCGATCGTACAATTTTCCACTACTTCTGTAAGGCTAGGAATAGAAGAGATCCAACTCGGAAAAAGGGATAAAATCTGCGTTACTCTATTGTTGAATTGGCATTTGGTGTGGTCACTAAGGTTCCCAATTTTGTCATATAACGACCATCATAGCTGAATATGTTTATGTTTATCTCCGTTACACCGAGCAGCTGCCTTTATAGTACCTTGTATCGAGACGAATGCATTTCTCTTTGCTGTTCCCATAGTAAAAGAAAGAACTTAGAGAAAGGAATTCAGATGGTTTGAAGTTAAAACGTACAATGTCTTCATTAAAATTGATAAGTTGTAACACATAAATAGCAACCATAATTTGATATAATCTCACACGCACAATCCGATACTTAAAAGCTAATAAATATGCAATTTATAATATTTATTTCGGAAAAAAAATTCATATGCAACCTACGATACATTTGTTCTCTCTAAACATAATTTTTCATTAAATCTAGAACACCACGATTTGGGTGAATTATTACTCAGTTCACATGGATAAGAATCATTGGGGAGATCCTGATACCTTCAGGCCAGAAAGGTTTCTTGGTGGTGCAGAGGAAACGTACGAGGATTGGATGTTTCCTTTTGGTGGAGGTAAGAGATACGTTCATTTTATGTTTCTGTAATACTCGGATATGCGGCATTAAGTGATTTGTTATCGAAACAACTAGGTCCAGTAAAACACAAACAAATTATAACGATTTGCTTTTTAATTATTGCGTCCTTCTTTATATTCACGAATTGGCTTACAGTTTCTAATTGAGTTGAAGTGATTTTAAGGTATTCAGGCAACTTGGCTCAGGCCCAATGAATGAAGTTGGGATGAATTTGAGGAATGAAGAAAGAGAGAAAACGGGAGAACTCCGAGAAAACCCACGCACAATTTGACCACCACAAAGCCCACATAGGATGAGGAGGGATCGAACCGAAAGCACCAGAGGTGAACCCTCTACCACTGAATCTCCGCGTCCCAAAAGGTGGATATCCAACAAGGGTTATTCCTACCTATATACCTGTTAAATTTTAACGGATCCACTTTATTCTTCCTTTGTCTCTGCCATTCTAAAATCAACCAACATAATGAGCACATTTTATTTTAAAAATATGTACATGTATTAGTATCGATAAAATGAAAGATTAAAAGCGAGACGAAACAATATACATAAGTTGATGGAGATACAAATTTAAACACACACAATGAAAAGCGGAAACAGATGGATGTCTGTTAGACAGAGAAATGAGAGAGAGAGGAAAGGGAAGAGAAAATAATAATAATAATAATAATAATAATAATAATAAGAAGAAGAAGAAGAAGAAGAAGAAGAAGAAGAAGAGGAAGGGAGCACAGATAAATGTATGGAATTTAAACGTGGCAAAAAAAAAAAACTAACATTATAAAGTACAGTTCCCACAAATCTAATGGCAAGATAGAAATGACGTTTGGATTTTATATCTTTTCAGGGCTATACGAATATATAGAATATATCAGGTGCTTGAAAAATGCACTAACTCACTTTCAAAATGGAGACCAAACTTGGTGGTCGGATTAAGTAGACATGATTTCCAGTGGAACTGCAGACTTTTGATAAATTTTGGTAATCTTCATCTTTGTATGGGACCGTCTAGCAACTTTGGAATTCGGCCCGTCACGATTCGCCCTGTAGTCATTAAAATCCACTCGCATCCCACTGCCGGGTCTCGAACATGGAACTTGCGAGTCGTTTCCCTACAGCCGTATTATTATTATTATTATTATTATTACCTCTCCCCTTTCCTCGATCTCTCATTTCTCTGCCTCATTCTAACAAACATCCATCGGTTTTAATTTCTCCCTCCTTCAACTTATATACTCGTATATAGTTTCGTCTCGCTTTAATTCTTTCATTTTATCGATACTAATACATGTACATTTTGGACAAAAAAATTTGCTCATTATGTTTGATGATTTTATAATGGCAGAGAAGACGAAGGGAGGAGAAAGAGGGGGTTGTTTACCAGACACGATTATGGGATAAGATGGTGCCATTTGGGTAGCCTAGCTGCACGGCGTTTGCTGTCGCAATTTTTTTTTTATGCAAAGTGTACCATCCTGTACAAGAAAGAAAGTCTATCCTATATAAAGAAATACAAAACTACTTAGTTTTTTTTTCAATTTTTGCTGAAAACTTACTGACAATTAAATTACGTTTCGCAGTCTAAACATTTGCGATTTAATTACTTACAATGTTTTATTTACTGCATATGATTTGTCTTGTAAATATATTTTTAATACAACATGATTACGTGACTCGCATATCAAAGATACCAGTTGAATTAATAATATATTACAATTCTCTTTGTGTTGGAACTCATCTTCACATAAGGGCAATGCCACAATTACGGGTTGAGAATGTTTCTGTTGAATTCATTAATATTTTATATTTTAATTAATACAATTCATTCTATATTCACAAGACCAGGAATGACATTTCTGTGTTGGCGTATGAATACAATAATGGCACACGCTAAACAGACGTAAATAAATCAGTCTAAATATTTTTAATTTGTTTTTCCTATTGATTTAGTGATTTCTAGAAAAATGGAAGTATGATAAATAGCTGAATCTCGATATAAGGGTGGGTATGAGCTATTTACTATTTACATAATTCAACCTTTGAACCTAGCTTATCTATTGCTTAAACCTTTAATCTATTTGAAATTTAAAATATCTTATGGAAAGTAAATAGCTTTGGAAATAACAATATAGAATTGTAAACAAAATGATTAGTTGTGTATCAAAATTGCTCTTAATATTAGTTCCAGCCTTTTATTGTGTTACTATTAAATTCATATCATCTGTTTCTCAGGTCGAAGGAGGTGCTTAGGAGAGAATGTAGCAAAAATGATTCTCTTTAAATTCATAACAATATTGCTTCAACAATTTACGTTTCGTCTTTCTCTTAATGAATCTCCGCCATCCAGAGAACCAATCGACGGAATAACAATGAGACCAAAGCCATTTCGAGCCATTGTTAAGAAAAGATCTTAGAAGTCAGCACAATATGTCAATTAAGATTTCATTGTTTATAATGTGATTGTTAGAATATTTGTGTGCTAAAATTTGTAAGTTAAGATTTTAATTTATAATTCAAATATTGAACATTTTTATTTCTATGTAAATTATCGTTCTTAAGACACCTTCGAAATTGTTGTTTTAATTTTTTTATATAATGTGGTATCGAGGTGCATACGCGTAAAGAAAGAGATGGGTACAAGAAATGTATTTCTAAATAATCGTTTTTCATAATCCACTATTAAGGCGATACATATACTTCCAGATATTCTGCAAAACAATAGAATGGTGTGTTTGAAGTTATCCAGCTTTTTCGGTGACTTCAGACAGTAGCTAAATGATCTACTTAAAAAAATAATTAAAAACGGATTTAAAAAAACGAGTTTTTAAGATGAAATAAAAAGTAAACAATAATAAATTCAATTAATCTTATAAATCGGAAAATAAAAGCGTAGGTACTCTTAGATATTATGATTTAATTATAAGGTAAGCAAGATCACTCGCGCTTTTATTTTCCGATTCATAAGGTTAATTCAATTTATTATTTTTTTACTTTTTAGACCATCTTAAATAAGCATATTTGTTTTCTTAAAAAATCCTTTTTTAATTAATTTTGATGTATAATAGATGAATATTAAACTCCTCACGATATAGGCAACCCAAACTTCTCATAATACATGAGGCGTTGCCTGCATTTAAGGATAATTTCTAATTATTTTACTTATTTATTAATTAATTACAGTTAACTGGGTTATTCTGTCGTATATCTAATGATTGAGTATTGTATTGTCATCGGAAGGAAGCAAGTTTACAAAATTTCAAAGAAATAGGATGAGGCGAAGTGAGTTAAAAACAATTACAAGATTTATACCAGAGATGTTTACAGAGCAAATTAATATGAAGCGTGTAAAAATATTATAACTTTCGTACATTGTCATAATTTAAGCCAACTTGGAGCAACTTAGATATCAAATTTAGAGATTGTATTTTAAAATTATTATACACAGAAAGATAGAAACACCATAAATCCTTCACTCATATAGTGTATATTTCGGCAGCACATGAAAATTGATTAATGAAACACATTTTTGTTTCGTCATATCAACCTTAGGAACGAAGTAGTAATTAGGTAAAAATTACTTCCGATTTCGTTCACACTTGGGAAAGTATACTATGAATACATTGACACGAAGCCTTGGCGACCAACAGTGTAGCCACAATACAATTTCAAAATACATCTACACTTTTGTTTCAAGTCACCCAGTCGTCTCAAGTAATCTTCTTTGAAAGTAGTTATCAATCCTGTCAACCTTTTCTAAAACTCAATATTTAAAATTACGGTACTCCCATACTAATGGGTATATTTCCACCAAACGTGTTATTTCGGTACTTGGACGAGTCATAGAGTTATTCGGGGCTCCACAGTTGTGAAAATCACTATTACGAACATTTTAAAGAAATAATATTTGACGATACTTCCATAATATTAGTCGTATCTGCACCACGTTTGATATTTACTTACTGCGAGAAGCCATGAAAATAATCTGAGTACCACTGGAGCTGCAGTTCTCACATTCATTGGCACAAAGCTTTATATGAGTTCACATACCATTGGCAATATCAGTGGAAAACCTGCTATTTGGCTACTGGAACAGGCCATAGAAGTAGTCTGGACACACTTTTCACAGTCAGGATTGTCAATATTTAAAAATATATTTAAAATATTACAATACTGTTCTATCTCCAACGAACTTGACATTTATCCTAGAACAACAAGTGTTATGAAAATAATGGTATTACTAACAAAAGAACCGTCAATGAAATCATATCAAAACTTACCTTGAATTTTTGCTAGTAGATTCGACGTTCCATAGAGAGGATATATACAAAATATTAGCTGACCATATTAATTCCAAGGTAGTAAAGATAAGAGCTGGGATTTTGGTGAGAAGTATACAAAATGTTTATTTTATTCATTGAATCAACAGAAGTCATTTCTGCTTCACTTTCGTTGTGAAATGAAACGCTATCAAGATATAGCCTCTCCGCACACGCGGCAGCACTCTTCGTCAGAAACGTATTTAGGGATTTGGACCCTCCCCCCGAAATTAATTTTTGTTTTAAATAGGAAAAATTATGTAGATTTTTGTATATACATAAGAAATACTTTCAGGGAGTCCAGACGACTTAAATAAGTCCCTGTTGAGGAGTGCTGCGGTGTAGCAACTCATGGTACAACTCTGTAGGGGTTCATTTCAGAACAAAAGTGAACTAGTAATGACTTTTGATGATCGAATCATAAATAATACTCTTTTTGAACCATTATCAAAGCCCCTATCTCAGTAGCTTGTAGTTACTACTAGCAGTCAATTGAATATTACCGCTTTATAGGACGTAGATTCTCCTAGTAAAATTTCATGGTAGGTTTTGACATGATCTTATTGACGGTTTTGTTGTAAGGATTTATAAATTTTACGACGCTCGTAATTATTACATTATTTTCTTTAGTTCACAGTGGCTCCTGTTGTCCTCAAGTCTTGCAAAGTTAATTTAGCTCACTTCCTGACGTCATGAAAATTAGCACAGCAACGTAAGTCGGGTGACAGTGCAATATTCTATTGTTACTTTTATATAATTCTATATTCTTATCTAATTTAAAAACTAAACTTAATTTTTAAAAAATACCCATAAATACTAGCCTGCAAGGTTGTGACGTCTCACTGGTTGCAGAACAGCTTAGGCCTGTTTGCAATCAGCAAGTGCCTAAGCATTGTTTTTGTCTTCGTCGCTTTAATGTACAAGCAAAATATGTCCTATTGTTTAGGTAAATGCAAAGTATGTGGACAAGTTTCCATTCAACAAAGAGGGTGGTGTTGTTAGGAACCTATGTTCCTAATAACACCACAATGTAATGATTTTTATGTACTATTTTCCCACTCTCACTGTACACCAATCTTCATATCACACTGCTGGTATGTATGGCACTTAAGCACGTCTTCACATAAACATTATTAAAGTTCTACCTACAATGGGTTCACTAGCTACATCGGATATGCTTTTATTGTGGCGTTATTTGGCTCATGTACCTTATTTTATCTTATTTTATAAGTGTTTTGCAACAATTGAATCATGTAGCATCCCATTGATTCCTATATTAAAACAATTTAAAATGCTTTGTATTTCGTTTGTGAGAGAACTTGAATTTTTTACTTACGGAAAGATATATATATAAAAAATCTTTCGAGTTTACAGTTACAGTACTACAATGGGAATAATGTAAAAGAAATGCAATTGTAACATCTACTTCAAAAAATGTTAATGAGGTGAAATGGTCTCTTTCTGTGTTATTCTACAATTACTAGTCAATAATTATATATATTTTTTGTAATAAAACAGTACTTTTAATGACCGAATATTGATATTTGTAACAAATATAGGCCACCAATTACGTATTAATAAAGCTTAAGTATAATTGAACAAGAAACAAAAAATGTAAGGTACACGTCCTATTGGATGCATTCGATGCAGTGAGCGCTCAGAGAGCCCTTTAGGCTCCGACATCTTTAAAATAACAAGAGTTTCACAGTGTGCCTTATGTGGCTTGTTGCATTCGATGGCCAATTTGCTGAGCAGTTCAGAAGGCGCTTACTGCGTTGAATGCGCCCATTGTCTGATTGACTTTCGTTTTTCTTCCTCTTCATTGTCCAAATGATACAACAGTTTTCTGATGGTATCACTGCATTTTCACTCTCTTCTAGAAGACTTGGTTTATAGGTAGCCGTACGCTTTGGGGCGCTAATGCAGCGACTTGAAGGTCCTGGCTTCGAATTCCGGCTGGGGCACGGATGTTTATTTGTAGATTTTGGATACTTAACAGCTAGTGGACTCGAGATATGCCGAAGTAATTAGTTACCAAAATGGCCCAAAAATACAAAATTTACAATATTTTTACAATCGTGGTTTATCTAATGTATGTGTTGTTGGGAATACGCAATATATCATAACTGTACACTATACAGTTCAAAGTATGAAATAATTTCAAAGTTTGAGATAGGTAAGTCTTATTTTTAAATTAAACTCACGCACGTACTAAGTATTTGTAAAATTTAACTAACCACTAGCCAGCGAGAACACTATAATTAATATTACGCAGCTTGTCTCATAAGACATTAACTCACATGAAGTTACTAGAGCGATGAAGGACCGCGCATGCGCATCTACGGAGAAGTGGTACAACCACAAACAACTACTTGGTCATTTATGAATCATTCCGAAGAGGTGGTTGGGTGGCTCTGGTGTTAGAAAAAAAGTGATTTAATGTTTTACGCTGCATATAATCAATGTGATCAATCACTGTTTCTTCCAGGCATACTTTCGGGGGCCTTTGCCCCCCCCCCCCCCGGAGGTTTTCAACCGCACCCCAGAATGAATTAGTGTTAGTACTTATATTACTCAAACGTATACTGAAATACGCATATGAAAGTACATTCTGTAAATATTGTTCATGCTATTTTGAGGTTAACTAAGAAAGTATGACATGTTCTTAAGTAACATTAGTATTGTTTTATATTTTAGCACTTAGGAGTCAATATGCATTATTTAAAATTTTCGTGAGCCGCCCAAGACTTGATTTTGCACCCCCGAAAGAAAATTCCTGAAAGAAACACTGGTGATCAGCAGGATCGGAGTTAAGCTTTCACACATTCATCTCACTTTACTATTGTTTTGTTTTCCTTCAGCTTTACGAGGCAAATGATGGGATTATTTATGCATTCACTGCCACATTGCTATACTTCCTTTACCTTCACCCTGACAAACGTAAGAAATTAACTAAAGACATATGGACTGAAGTTATTTGGTATAGTTTGTAATAAACTACTAATCAACTTCAAGGGAACTGAAGAAAAATTTTAAATTATAGAAAGAATTTAAGTTCCTTGAGATAAAACAACTTCGAAGACATCTTTACTGTAAACTGAAAAACTATGAATTCTTACCGAAATATGCTCTCATCCCGTATATACAATATGTTACGGTATTATTCAAGGAAGATATCTATTTTTGATCATAACTACCATCCGCAAACATCATAATCTTGATCATTTAATAATTTTGATCATAATCTTTAGCTTAAAATTCCGGGAAGTACCCTGCTTCTATTCAAGGCCAGAGATACGTGCTTGGGTTTAGTAGTACATTGTGTTTCATCATAAAAACACTGGGTATTGCTCCCTCATGCTGCGGTCCCCAAGCCTCGCCCCATACTGTGAAAATATATACAGATAGTGAAGTGTAAGAAAAATATTTTATGTTATATGTATATTTAAAAAGAGTTGTATAAACGCATAATGAGTACATAAGCAAGTAACTACATGTATGTTTCTTTCAATGAGTCTTGCAATAGAGCTCGTAGCTACGTCCCGCAGCTCACACGCGCTTCTTAGAAACAAAATGCCACCTGGTGCACACAATTTCACCAACGTACAGGCTGAAAACCAACAGGTCCACACGTACTGTTTTTGTTACAGGTTTAGCAGAGGTATATATTGAGTGATAGGGTACAGGCACAAGTTGCTGATTGTATGCATGTCTGAGCTAGAATGACTAAAATAATCAATGGAAACTCAAATTTAATGAAGACAGCCATCTTGGAAGCTCCGAGTGACCATCATGGCAGTTAGAAACCGGATTTTAATGAGTATCGCTAGAAACAGCACACACAAATACATTATTGAGTAAAAAAAAAAAAAAATGTCGTGGTGACTGGTGACTCCTCCATTTTCTGACATTATTTCATGATCCATGAATTAGTTCTTGATAAAATTTATATATTTAGAATGAAACCTTTATTGGGACTGCCCCTGATAAAGTTTTGAAGTATTATTTAAGTTTTTGTTTTCTCGATCCGATCAAAAGATACATAAGGGCCAGAAATAAGTGGACAGAAATTTTCTCTCGTGTACAAGGGCGCTAATGAGATCTATTGCATTCGTAATGTAAGTATAACGTTTGTTGTACATTTTTCAACGTAAAAGCATTTAACTCTATTAAACCTAAACAAGAAATGCATACGGTGTGCTAAGTAGTGAATATTCGTGATGATAAAAATGATTTTGTTAATAAAACGTCGATTTCGTTGGGTTTTTGCCTTATGGAAACTATTTTTTTTTTCATTTTTCTCCCCAAAATTTTCTGGTTTCCTTCCCAACCTTTAACTTATTGCTAAGATGGTGGGAGGGAGGGCTTGTGGCTGGACCTGCCTGCATATCCCCTTGGCGATGGGGATACCAACTGCATACAAATCATGCATTGTATGGAACTGGTAGTGTTGTTAGCACCATAGACAAACGCAGGAATATAATAGCACATCCGTTTCGATTTAATGCGCACCCCCACCACTCTACTACATTTTACACACTCATATATGCGAAGTAAAACCCATTACACCCTAAATACCTTCATTTCGGGCAGCTCCAATATTTTTGTCACAATAATGTGGCTAACATCAGCTCTGATGGAATAGAGGTTTTTAACGCATATTCTACACCTGCAAACCAGTATAAATATTGTTATATTTCAAGCTCTCGTCCTTTGAGAAAATGGAGGAGTCACCAGGACAATTTTGGGCTCAATAATGTATTTTTGTGTGCTGTTTCTGGTGACACTCATTACAATCCGGTTTCTAACTGCCATGATGGTCATTTGGAGCTTCCAAGATGGATATTTTTCATCAATTTTCAGTTTCCATTGATTATTTTAGTCATTCTAGCTGAGACATGCATACAACCAGCGACTTGTGCGTGTACCCTATCACTCACTATATACCTCTGCTAAACCTGTAACAAAAACAGTACATGTGGAC
The DNA here is from genome assembly GCA_022664845.1 of Lepisma saccharinum. Classification (NCBI taxonomy): domain Eukaryota; kingdom Metazoa; phylum Arthropoda; class Insecta; order Zygentoma; family Lepismatidae; genus Lepisma; species Lepisma saccharinum. The sequence goes on along the minus strand of JAGDQP010032420.1, from coordinate 3,960 downwards.
CTGTTGGTTTCCAGCCTGTATGCTGGTGAAGGTTTGTGCACCAGGTGGCATTTTGCATTTTCTCCAACTTTTAGAGCACTTTTTCGAAAAAGTATGAGGTTTAGCCCAAAACGGACCTCATTTTCGGAACCTCTGGAGCAAACTGTACTAGGGAGGGTCTGTTCGGGCCTCGACAACCATTTATGGCTGCACTGGATGAAGCTAAACTTACACTTTTGTCAGTTTGCTCACATAGCCTGAATAACGGAATATTTTCTGGGGGGTAATTTCGCGCTCACTATAGACGATACTGAGCTCAAACTCTGTATGTGCTCATTTGAGCCTAAGAAAAATGTTTGTACCAAATTTCACCAAAATCCGAGATGGTGAGGTGGAAAGCACTTGGTCAGTTGGCATGGAATGACCCAAATATTAAATCTAGAATTTTTTAAATCATTTGGCAAGCCTGCCAACCTACGGCGCCTGGAACGCCTGTATCATCTGTCCCAGTACTTAATGACACATTATGCCAAATTTAGTGTAAATCAATGCACACGTGCAGCTTTGTATTAATAAAGGTATTTCTATAAGTTGTATTTTAAAATAGGCTGGGAACACTAGCAACTGGGGTGTTTGAGATCGGGAACACCCAAAACTTCCTTATTGTGTTGAATGATCTTTAAGTCTCGGACAGATACGGTATGTAAGAAGTTATTTTAGAACGATTTTAAAGCTATCAACACTGAGAACTGAGCAAACCGAAAAATCTCACGTATACCAAAAGCTATTTGAAATCTAGGGTTTAATTTATGTTGAATTTCTTGTAAATTGCGGTACCTAGATAAAAGTAATTCTTGTTTAAAGAGACGTTAGCAGTATTACAAATATCTGCCTTGAAAGACAAAAAAGGAATTTAAAAAATCGAAGATTCATTTTTTTTTACTCTGTACACAAAATTCTGGAAGAAAAATAGAGGAGGAAGAAACCATCAACTAATTAGTTAAGTCCTTGCTATAGACAGATCCTACATTAACTTGCAGAACTTCCGTGATCATTAACTTAAATTGTAATTGCTTTGGTTTCGAATTGAGAATAAGTATTAAAAAATTGGTGCTTAAACATGCAAAAATAGCACAAGAAAAAGTTCCAATATAAAATTGTATTTTTGACGAAAGAAAGAAAAACAGTAGGAGGGGATCGTAAAACGGTTATTATTATTATTATTATTATTATTATTATTGTGATTTTTATTATCATTATTATTATTCTTGAAGATACGTGGTAGGTTAATTTTGCACTAGAATTGTAAGGTATGACAGGGAAACTTAATTCTCTGTAGTTAGTAATGAACTTTTAAATGCCTACATTAAACCAGTAGAAACAACATAAACCAATTATACTTATTTTATTGATTTCTAATCCCTTCACAGCGAAACTGTAGCTAAATAATCCTTTACAATTCAGCTCATACTGTTCGTCTGTCAGTTGCAGTTCAGAAATTAAATATCAAAACTACAATGTGTAGAAATATGCTTGAGATGTCATTGAAAAGGTCTTGACTAAACTAGTTCAGGGCCGCTAAACCGTCATTGGTGCATTAGTTCGGTGTTGCAAGTCCATCATTTTTTAAAATTAATTGTTCAAATTGCTTCAATTTAGTTAGATTGAAATTTGGCAATAAGAAAAAAAAAAGAAAAAAAGCCTATTAGGCAGAATACAAAAGCAATGAGTGTGTCTACATCTCCAAGCAACTCAATTACTCAGTGTTGGCGACATATTTTCTATAAAATAACATTATATTAAACTGAGCCGCAGTAGCTCAATGGTAGAGGAGTGTTGGCGTAACATCTAGGAGGTCCTGGTTTCGATGCCAGCGGTCAACCATCCTCACTGAGGTTTTTCCATTGTTTCCCCTCAGTAACGGTAGGACAATGCTGGGATGGCGTTTCCAACTTAGTCTCTGGCCGACACCTTCCCGAATTCTTTCCCCTTCCTTATCCTGGCCTGAGCCTTAGATGCCTAAAGGTCACAAATAAAAAATTCAAATTTGCATACATTTTATAAAAACCTGCTTCCATTATTTTAGACATATTGGTACCAAACTTGGCATAAAGACTACTTAACACAATAGGAACATACTGTGGTTGTTTTCGTTTCCAGAAGCCCCTTTCCAGTGTAGCCACTCATGCGCGGAAACATATCTTCTAAACTATAAGGTGTAGAGACGTGAGTGAGGTGTTTATCGAAAGGGTTTGGCTAGGCTAGCTCATATCCGCTGGAGTCGTCTTGATTGGTGGAGTAGTTCAGAGTAGCCAACTCATATTTTCAAAAATTAATTGTTCAAACTCCTTCCATTCAATAAAACACATGCGCCAAACTTGGCATAAGTAGACACAGTGGAAAAATACTGAAGGAGTCTACACCCCCAAGCACGTGATTTTCCTGTGTTGCCAACCTATTTTGTATAGAACTATCTTTTAATTGTTTCCGTTACTTTATACATGATAGCACCTAATTTTTACATATACATTATTTCGTACAATAGCGATATACTGTGTGCTCTCAGGGCTCTCGTGTCCAAAAGTATATATCATGAACCACCAAGCGTAGAGACGTGGCTGATGTGTCGTTGGAAAAGTCTTGGCTTGACTAGCTTAAAATTAGCACCAACACTATCCGACACAACAGAAAAGTACTGCGAGTTTTCCTATACCTAAGCGCTGCAGTTATCAATGTTGCCAGCGTATTTTATAAAAAATAATGTTTGCGTGGCTAAAATGCTATCAAGAAACCGGAGCGTTTGCAAGTGTTAGTAGAATCGTAGCTCTAACCTATTTATTTCACAATTTTCAGAGGTATCCTAATTTGTCCATTTCGTATGCAATATATTGACAACTATAATAACAATAGGAAAGAGATTAAAGCGAAGCGCGGGTATAGGAAGTTATCCCTCTATATTATCTATCCATTTTGCTTAAGAAGACATGGTGGAAACAGTGGTTCCTTCATCTTTCGTGAGCTGTTGAGCCGTATATATACACTGTATTCCACTGATTGCTTTGCAAAAATAAGACATTCCTAGAATATAATGTCAGTCACTGAGACGAATTGCAAGGTATTTGAAATCTTGAAATTTCTACAACTTCATGGATAATTGTGTGTTATCTGAAGAGAGAAGTGCCCTAGAAATTGTTACACTTACACACGTAGAAGAATCAGCGTAATCTGATGATGATGACGACTGTAGGAGTACAGATTACCTTTGTATAGGTTTCGCTGTGCAAAGCGTCGAACTTGTGTCTGGACAAAATCAAACACAAAACGCTAATGATGAAACTTTATTATTGTTAGAAGATTACACATCTGAGAGAACAACTACACATGTTGATAAAACTACGCATGGAGACCACGAAAAGAATACAAATATAATTACTGACAGAGAGATATGGGAGGAAAATGGAAAAACCTTACCGGTAGAAAATGCAGTGGAATACGATGCTCTGGCTAAGTCACCCATAGAGGAAGACCTATTTACGCAAGATAAAATTCGTAACGGATTACAACCCGTTGTTTTACTAAGAAGAGATGTGGTGCTAGAATACTTCGAAAATTCAACTGAACCGTGCACTTCTAGGAATGAAAACGTAAGTGATCATAACACTAAATTGAAGGATAAAATATCACTGGCCAATGACAAAAGCTTTACGTCGTGGAGAGACGAAGACAAAGAGGTTAATGTAGAGGCACATAAAAGCAGCAGCGTGTGTTCAAACGAACTTCAATGTGGAGCCGGTAAACTAAAGAGGAAACAATCAATGGGTGCCGAGTGGCAAATAACATGTAGCGAGAACGAAAAGGATACGGAAAGAAATGTCAAGAAAACATGTACAAAATACGCAGAGGATCAAACACCAATAAATCAAGAAAGCCAGTATATTTGTGCAATTTGAAATAAAACATTGAACACGAAGAAGAAATTGA
>JAGDQP010032419.1:1123-21329 GCA_022664845.1 Lepisma saccharinum | reverse complement strand
ATATATATAGAGAGAGAGAGAGAGAGAGAGAGAGAGAGAGAGATGCATTTTTGTTTTAATTATGGACCTTATAGACTTCAAAATTTAGGATGTTCGGTCAATGGGATACATATCGATAGTAAAACTAAAGACCACAGATGACTTGAGATTGTTACAATAAATATCACTAATGGAAAACATAATATTACACTTTCCTATAACGTGGAAGCGTGAATGCTCAAATATGTATCTTTATAATAAGGAACTAGGTATACTGAACGACTTTAAAAAAAAAACATTAATTTTACGATGATAACATAATTTACAGGCCAATTAATAGTTTGTGATCAAAGTCATCCCAATTCATGTGGATCCAGGTATGAACACCGCAGTGGGGATTTGAATTGAGAAGTCTATTGCCATGAAAAATAATTGGAAAGAATATCACAGTGTTCTAAGAAAAGTGTGGCACAATCTTTTCAATCGATTTGCCAATGATAAGAACATAGTACTGTATAATACACATTTTATCACTTAAAACCTTTTTGATATCGATTAAAGTTTATGTTCTCAAGTTTTTAATGTATTCCGTTTTTTTGTATCTCTTACTTTAACCTGTCTAATAGAAGAAAACAAAGCAAAATATGGAAAAGACTTCTACACAAACAAAAATGTAAGTTTAAAAAATTGGGAAGAGAACAGTACATAAAATGTACTGTAACTTCTTTAAATCATGTGGTGGCAACTTTTGCTCCTAGTCACTTATAGGTATCCATTAGTTATATTTTTTATCTCTTTCAACATTTCTGCTTTTGATAGGAATGAAACCGAAATGGATTTGCCTGTTATTCCAAAGAGCTTAACTTTCACTCTGAGATTCAGGATATATGTAAGTATTCACTCATCAATGCCTTTGCCATATTCCCTGGTCCGAGCATCGCACACATATAAAAAGAGCAGAAAAATGTAGAGAATAGGAAAAAAGTATATGCTTTAGGCGCATTACGTTTCTCAAAGATTTTCAAACCCGTTAGCCATTCTTTTCCCCCATCCCTTCTGTGTCGACAGTGAACAAGTGTGTGTCCGCTATAAAGGGTGGCATTTGGACCCATTTTTCACTACGGTTATCATCCACAGCGGTTTCAACGAAAGCGTATACTTAACAAATGGAATACATTTTCCATCGGTGATATCGCGGGATGGGATTAAATTGGTTTCGAAGACAGAGATGCATCTGTGAAATGTGACTCTGCACTGGACCTGCCCGAGAGCAGTCGTATGTCTTCTTAACAGAACTCTCTTTACTTCTGAGTGTCGTTGTCTGCAGATTTTTTCTTCTATAAAATAACACTTTTCTGGTCTTCTTCTCAAATATACTTCTGCTAGCTTGCTTCTTTTTCTGTTTACCATGATACGAATTCTAGCGTAAAGTATTAAATGTTCTGAATAATTAGGAGTGGCTCTTGGAAAAAGCTGCATTGACCATCAATTCACTAAATGTATTACTTAAACAACTAGACACTTGTTAACTTTGCTGATTCCATCTAAAAATATTTGTCTTTGTAGTTATTGTTATTAAGTAAAATAACTGAAACTGTGCTGGATCTGGAGAGAGTTAAATAAATCAATGAAAATAAATTAAATTCTGCAACTCAATCAATATATTTCAGAGTATTCATTTTAGTTAAAATAAACAATTACATTAGCTTCAGTTAGTGTAAAGAACAATAAAGACTTAATACAGAAACAGTTCAATTGCCTTGGGAAAATCTAGTTTTCACGGGACTATTGCTTTTGAATTAGTATGCAGGTAATTGTGGCCTAAATTATTCGCATCATATCAACAGTTTTTTGAAAATAGCTATCACAATTTACTTGATAAGGGACCTAATATTAATAAATAATAAATACACCATATCAATTGAACGTACATTAGTGAATAAATTCAATAATGCTTTAATGAAATAAATAAATAACAAGGAAAAACCTAGGCATTGATATGTTGCGTATAGGTGACTGAACACATTGATCGTTCGTAATCATATGAATTCGAAGTCGATCAAAATATAGGCAACCACTGGAATGTAGTTTTAAATTAGACAACAAATCCATCTCTAATCTGAAACTAGGATTGACATTAAACTAAGCAAACCAAATAGCTCGAGCCGAATAATACTATATTAGTTATCGTAATAGACTTTAAATCGTCATCTGATGAATAATGCATATCTATGTAAACAATACCAGTAAAAGACCTGTTTACAACTCACGTACTACTACATATATTAATAGTTGAAAAGTAGAAATAATTATCAACATTTGACAGGTTTATAAGTCACTTGGTTACTTCTATGTTTGTTTTAAATTACTACACTACTATTTTGTGAATATAATACGGTAATATTACATAGGAAGTTTTCTGCATCTTAAACTTTCATGTAGTTTCGTTTGATGTTAAACTTGCAATAAAATGAGTTTGTGAAGACATTGGTTAAATTTACATTGTAAAGACATTGGTTAGTTTAAGAAACAGTTCTTATGTATTTGTAAGATTGAAATACTGTAAGATTTTAAGAAATTATCCTTTCTTAAAACAATGTAAAGAATACATCAACAATCTTTTCTAAACATTTATGAAAAGAAAGTAGCAAATCATACGAGTAGGCATTTTGATTCTTTCTCTAAAATACGTACATCTGAAATGCAAACGAAAGGAATCCAAACGTTCCATCCAAAATTTTAAAGATTATACAAATATTTTTCTTTGTTTTCTGTCTATGTATGTTTGTGTAACATCCTTGTTAGCTTTTTACATGTATAAAAGAAATGATGAAGCAGAAACAAAAAATAATAACATACAAAAAACGGATCTGATAATGCACTTTAAAGATTCCTTCCTGTTTCACAGTAAATTAAGTAAACATCTTAGAAGATATTTTCGTTACTCACGAGACACGGAAAGTATATATCATCTGGTATACAAAGAAAAAAGAAAATTCACTCAAAATCGAGAGATAGAAGGAAATGCACAAGATAATATAACTTGAACCGTAGATAGTGAGTCTAAAGTAAGGAGATAAGACGTTGTATAATTTTAAAATATTCTGTAAGCATTTGTGAACGATTGTTAGGTATTGTTATGTTAAATATGTATTTTTGTAGTAGTACATTTCATATTTGGCACAGGTTAATATGTAATAGCAAATACGTATCGTTTCAAAATGAAGATCCTATATAATTATGTTTCTTTAACTGCCAACTGTCGCTTTAATACTGCAAACTCAATCACTTCAACAAAAAGCAAATGATTTTATGTCACATATTACCGAAAATTGTAAAATCTGGCAAATATGAGCATAATGATGGTCAAAATTTTAGTTACAATCAACTGCCTATTCTGACAAAACAATTTCGTACATTAAAAATCCTTTCTTCTTAAGCTGTTACGTTTCTTCTACATGAAATGCTACTTAACATCAAATCAGGTCTTCCCTCGGTCAAGCAAGGAAACCTTTCAAAGTTTCATGCAGGTTGGCCCAACAGTGTAAAGTTTTATAGCAGACATATATTTTCAGTTTTATACCGAACATTAAATATAATAATACGTTTTATAAATTAACATAAAATTAATGGTTCTACTACACAGAGATAATAAGTCTTTGTGAGAGCTTCCAAACGGTATAGTATAACAGAGCGCCAGAATAATTAATACTTTATGTTAACTTTAATGTTGAAGAAGTGTAGCATCAAACATTCGTTTGCTAATTTCCGTATATTACAATGTCATCGTTGTTCGAATAATGAGTTTTACCCGGTTATAGCAATAGATAGTCTGTATATTGGACATATTTGTAATGAGGCTTCAGTAGAAATCAACGTAATGTGTGTATTCAAGCCTTCAGCTTAACTTTAAATTAGAACACTATTAGTTAGGCTTACTTGTCTCCCCCAGGCGCTTCCCTAAATGGTGGATAGGATACTGCCGACCAGATACGGTGGGTATTGGAAATATTTCGAGGAAGACATAAACTGTAATGCACTCTTACAATTGGTACAGGAATGTACAAATAATAAGACAGAATTATATATCCGAACAAAAATAACATGTGAATTAAAGCAGATTCAACATTACCACCTTGAGGCTGCAGGTGAATGACATCAGCAAGACTAAGAGATGAGGCGAGGACGACACCTTAAATGTTTGCCTTTACTGCGAGGTCGAAGAGTAGACAACACTGCACCACTAAACTATATTAAGAAACGGTAAAAAAGTTGTTTTTATAGATTATTGTGGTAAACTATTTCCCATTCGGTTCTGCATACGGGGACTGAATCAGGAGACACCAAGGACTATTTCAGGGGTGGACAAACTAGCTGCAAGGCAAATCCACTTCTACTAAGGGTAACTCAGCTGCACAATTTTGAAACAGGATTCACCATTAAAAGCAGTGCCCTTCCGACGGTTCAGAATATAGTGTTCGTGGACGAAAGACTATCCTACGTTACGATGTATACATGAAGGTGCATCAAGGTTTTAGTAAATGCCCATACTCCGACTAAGGAAGTTGATGATAGTGACAAAAACGGTAAACTAGAATAATTGTTTGACCTATTACCGGAGGTATAACATGAAATTTGTGTTGGGAATTAAAACGCAAAAGTTGGTAGTGAACAAAGTTTTAGATCTATTATAGGCAAATATAGTCTCCATGAAGTTAGCAAAACGAATGGCAAAAGACGGGTAAGTGTCGATACTTCGAAAAACCTAACAGTAAATATCACTTACTTTGAATATAAAGACATACGCAAATACATATATATATCCTTGGACTGCAAAACACGATAACATATTAGTAGATAGGCTAAGTCATAGCATCATAAGGGACGTTAGAGCTGACAGAGGGACCGAAGGAGATACCGATCATAAATTAGTAATCACAAAAGTTAGGAAAAGTTGTACACAGCTAACTGGGAAAGCAAAGGATGAAAACAACGACAATTCGAAGTGAAACGATTTGATATAATCTGAGCGTAAAGGCAGATTAGCAACTCGAAGTATTAAATAGGTTCGAAATCTTTGCGGACTCGAATAATAATAAAGATAAAATTAATAACTAAATTGATGTGAATAAAATGTGAGAGGTAATTAGTAAAGGGGGCAGCAAAGGAATGTTTAGGTGAGAGGAAACGACAAAAAAAAACATGCCTTGGTTTCATGAAGAATGTCTTAAGCTTCATGAGGAGGAAAGTAAACAAAGAAGACAGCGATCGTAAAACATAAAACAGCAAAAGCAAACCACTACACACTACGGTGGAACATAACGCCACATGCGGATTTAAAAACAAAATGCGAACATATCTGAGACATAAAATTAAGGAGATAAAAAAAAAGATAAGGCAAATAAGATTAAAGAACTCCAAAGGAATAAACTCGATAATAAAAGTGATGCTAGCGAGAATTAAAATAAACGTGAAGTTCTTCAAGCGGATCACACTAAAATTCTCCATGTGTGACAAAGTTATTTCGACAAGCTTCTTATTGTACAGAGCCAAGACAACCAACAGAAAAATTTGACATCTATAGTGTTGAACCGTTGATATCCAATCTAGCGAGGTCGAGCACAAAATTTAAATAAAGAAAATGCAAAATTTCAACGTTCCAGCTCACGAATTAACTAAAGTGGAAGGATTGTCATAAATTCATAACTGTTGTATGGGAAAGGAGGACTTTCCAAAGGAATGGACAAATCTCAGTAATGGTTCCTATTTACGTACAAAGCAATAAATATGACTGTAACAACTAGCGCGGAATATCGTTACTATAAAAATGTTACAAAGTGTTGAGTAATATCTTGCTAACACGTCTAAATGCATATGTAGTTGAAGTCATTGTAGATCACCAATGTGAATTTTCAAGAAATAAATCCATGTTGGACCGAATTTTCACCTGAGACAAATATTAAAGGAGAAATCGGAAAACTATGGGACGTTTTAACAGCTTTTCATTGGTTTAAAGGAAACATAAATGATTTCTATCAAAAGGGAAAATCTATACAATATCCTGGTACGATTCCGAATCAAGAACAAACTTGTTGAGCTAGTGATCGTATGTCTCAGTGAACTCCTAACCAGAATATATATATACATATATATATAGAAGATATTTTGGGATTCGCAGTGGATTGAAACAAGGTTATGCTTTGTTACCACTACTGCTTAATTTTAAATTAGAATATACGATTCTGAAAATGAAGAGGACCAAAAGGACTAATATTGAATGGCTTGAACCAACTGTTCATATAGGTATGTTGTAGATTTATTAGTGAGCGATATAGGTGCACTACGAAATAACACCAATATTGTAGTAGAAGTTTACGATGAGATAGTCAACTGATAAACGGAGAGAAAAATGTATGACAAGAAGCTGAAACACAGAAAACGGAAGGAATGGATAACTAACAATTACGAATGAGATAATAAAAAATGTAAACAAATGTATATACCTAGGAGTATATGCAACACGAAAGAATAACGAAATCAAAATGGATAAGATTGTAAGGCTATGACTTGTATTTCAAATAGAGGGAAAACGAATATTATGTTACATCGTGGTTTGGAAGCTGGAGAGCAAGAAAGCTTAGGGAAGATGGAGACGTCGTTGAGAGGACAACATTGACGGTATCTTTCGGAGGTAAATGATCGTGATGAGTGCTCAGGACAGTATCTAATAGCGAACGTTTGTTGCGACTTGGTATGCCATAGAGTTAAATAGTTAGGTACTATATATTGCACAATTCACTGACTTTACAGTGATGTACTAGAAGAAAAATCATAGCTGGTAATGGTAATAGTAGTTTTGTCTATGATGATATTGACCACTCTCTGTGATGTCACTTATTTTAAACAAAACTAATTTTGATAATTCAGACGAAATTTTAATACATATATGTAAGATCATATTAACTCTGGCATCTGGCACTTCAGAGAAAGTCAGTTTCTAGACACTCTTTTACACAGTACAGATTCAGGTGTTTTCATAGTGTTGAGCAAGAATAATCACAAAATACTAAAGCCCAACGATAATGGAACAAACATATGTACTGTAGGGAGAATACAATGTTAAAAGTTTGGAAAGGTTCCTCGACATATCCGTTCATGTTTAACAGAAATCCAGTATTTGTAGTCACTGGTAGTAATACTGGAATAGCACCGAGTAATTTTGTTTACGTTATTGGAAGCTCTCAGTTTTAAGTCCCAGTGTGATTTGTTCACCAAAAGGAAAAAACAGTTTTTATTGTAACAACATGACTAATCTTGATCACTTATTTTCGCACAAATAGTAAATATTCTCAAGCAATGTGGATTCCATTCCCTAAATAGCAAATCTAAAGTCACTAAAACATGCCGTAATTCGTGAAAGAAACTTAGTTAATGCCTTCGAAGTTCGAACAGCGTATTTCTGACTTTCTATATTCTTTAGTTCCGTGTTTACTTATGACTGGCAGGTTGGTTCAGTCCGTAGTACGTTGGTCAGTAATCTAACTGAATGGTCAATGTTCAAGCCTCGCTTCCTGATTCTCTTCTCCCTTTTTACTGTCAGTAGACCTGAAAAGTGAGTGAGCCTAGTTTTATCGGTAAAGTTACTGGAAATTTCCAGGCAGCATGGTTGCCTTCGTCTTTTCCAGAAACGTTTCTGAAACTTTTTAACAGTGTATCATTGAAACTCGAGTTACTTACGTGTTTACTTGAGACTGTAGTTCATACATAAGTATACACAATTGGAATAAAGAACAATCTCGAAATCTAGAAGAAGAAGAGATCGATGAAGGTAGTCAAGTAAAATTATCTAGTTGATGAGCGTATTGTGGAATCTGAAATTGAGCCAAGAGAAATGTATATGTCACAGGGAATACAATATGTAATAGTAGCAAGAAGTAGTGATTAAACAATAAACAAAAAAATATCTTTAATTTCAACTTTCAAATTTACACGAGTACAAGGGTGTGTTTTTTTCCTTTATCTCCGTAGTGTCACATTTGCGCAGAAACAGATGAAAGTTTGGTGACAGCAACCAATATCAAAACGTTCAAACTTTGACACATAAACTTGGCCATCAAATTGAGGGACCGCCAGAAAAGAAGAGATATTTAGGATGAGAAGAATGGGAGTGAGGAAGGACATGAAAGTTGGAGAGAGAAACTTCTTCCCTATGCGGCGGAAGTAGCATGTTCTGTTGTGGTTAAGAGAACTGGAAGTAATGAGACAGGTTGCTGACAGTTGAATTTACGAACAAGAAAATAGAAAAATCAGAGAGAGAGAAATAGAGAAGGATTGGAAAAGCAGTGAGGAAAAGACACGAGACCGGAAGTTGATGCTGAAGGTTTTGGTGGTTTTGTGTTGTCAAGACGATTTCATTCAGTAGTTCACCAAGGGACGTGACTAAACTGAAAGCTTAAATGTTTCAAGAAGGAAACTCCTTCGATAAATCATACCACTGTAATAAGAAACAAGCTTCAAACTTAAATAACAAAACAATACAAGGCCGTTGGAATCCTTGATAAAATTCAACAATCGAATAAAACCAAAACACGCAAAATTCTTCAAGCTTTTCCCGTGAACCTGTAAAATATCGTCTGTATCTTTTAATTTGAATCCATTGCGTATTGCAATTTTTAAACCAAAAGTCGGTCTCAGCCAAGATTTCAATTAATTTTCCCTCATGGCTACGTTTCATAGATTGCCTTTACAAGAGTGAATTATATTTTAATGCGAACACTTTTACTCAGTTCGTACATTCATTTAAATTCAAATATAATTTCTTCAAAATTCAGCTTTGAATTACGTACGTGTGTATACACTCGTACAATAATAATAATAATAGAAGAAGAAGTAGCTTAAGAAAATTTGCGTTTGTGTGAAACCTAAATGTAAGCTATGTTAATTAAGCAATATAAATTATGCATTTACATAATTCATAAGAGTTTAAGATAACCATGAAAAAGAATTAACTGTGAACTTTATTACATGTTATTTTCCGATAAACAACTTTATTTTATTTTATATGGCCAGTCTAGTAACATTGAACTTCGACCCGTCACGATAGATCATATACATCTAGTTAAAATTCACAAACGCTCATGCCCCTCCTGGGACTCAAACTCGGGACCTTCGAATCGCTAGCCTAAAGCCTTAGACCGCACGACTACCCGGTCGGCTCTTTTACGGTATAACACCTGGGAATAAAAAGTTATAGTTTAAATTGCACGACGACATCTGTAACCAAACTCTAGAAATGTCACAAATATTGTAACATGGAGCTGGACAAGGAATAGTGAGACGTAACCGTAGGTAGCTTAGTTCTTTAAAAAGAAAAACATTTTGACAACGCCAAATATTTCCAAGATATTAGAATTTTCGAATTTGAATTTAATTTCTAAGGTTTTTAGGCAACCTTGGCTTAGGCCGGATGGATGATGATGCAATGAATTACTTAAATGAAGAAAGTGAGAAGAAACGGGAATACCTAGAGAAGGCCAGCGTATCCCATGTTTGTCCATCACGAAGCCTACATGGCATAAGCAGGGATCAAACCGACAACCTCTAGCACCAGAGGTAAGCGCTATACCATTTAGACACCGCGGCCTGACAAGATATAAAATAAAATAAATATAATCCAACATAAATTTTATTATTTACAATAGGAAATTAGCAATACTACTGTTTATATTAATTTGCTTAAATAAAAATTACTCAAATGAATAAAAACAGGAGTTTTTAAATGATAAAACAATATTCTGCGTGGTCGCAATTTCGCATCCGATTGGGGTAAACTGAAATAAATTCGGATCTCCCTTAAAAAGAAAAGCAGTTCAAAAGTTCTTTAAGAATGATAAAAGCTATTCAAAGTAAACAATAATCCCTATACTAATATGACTTTTGTAATTTTTACTCATCTCTACGAGTTGCTAGCAGATATTTAAAGTTTAAAAGCACTAAATGTAAACTTTTCAGCATAATTTAAAGACAAAATTATTCAAATTAATAAAACATAATTATGATACGTCAGAAATGGTATTTGGGTGTTTCTACGGAGACAACGGTAATTTTTTTAAAACATGTTATATCTTTATCAATGTTTCACAACATGCATTTATGTTGATGACTGTCGCTGGAAAGCGCTAACTTAAAACAAGACATTTGTAATTCGTAATTACAAATGTTGCTACAATGCACTTGTGAAAATACACCTAACTTGTTACAGTGCAGGTATTTACGAAGTGTAGAAGCTAATGACTGTTTAAAACAGATAAGTCAGTCACGTCCTTAAATCGAAAACATTCTTACTTTATTTACAAAAATAGTAGTTTTTTTTCAATAAGTACATCAACTGAATTATAGAATTGTAACTTGAATCAACGCTAGAACCTCTTTTCCTTTCAATCTTCTTCATTTGAAAATTGATATATAGCTAAAATAACGAGCAAGTCTAGGATGAAATCGGCCTGAGCCAAAGTTGTCTAAAGTCCACAAGAAAACTGAATTTGTTTTGTATTGTTTACGACCTTTAGGAATCTATGGATCAGGCAGATAATTAAATTGAATTTCAAATTAAACTAAGATGAGAATTAATGGGTGCAAAGGCAGAAAAGTTAATGGGTGGAGTTTGAATACAGCAGGGCAATTACTTTCACATAGCCAATATGTCTCTCTAGAAAAGACGATGTATTATATATGATAAACAAATCTTTATACCTTCTCTTAATTTTATATATAAAAGTATGAATATTTCAAATCCCAAGATTCGATCTACCAAAGTATCATACATTTGTTCAATTGTACGACATAATTTCCGTGTTTAGGAGAGTTCTATTTTGACTTTTTGATAATACAGAAGAATACGTGTGTATCATGTTCTCTTAGGTAAAATAAAAATAAGAAATTCAACCCGAAATATTCGTGTTGGAGAGCATAAAACTAGAGTTTAAAGAGAAGCAATTCCGCAACGATGGTATATAAATTCTCGAAGACTTCTATTTTAACTTGTATATACTTATAACGATATACAGAAATCAAATTTAACATGGGTATAACAATTTCGTTAAGCAATTCGGAAGTTTACAATCACTCCCTTCGTTCTCGTAAATAGGAAATACGAAATTATCCTGTAAGAAGGAATAGTGGAAAGGCATACAAGGGAAAAGAGAAAACGAAAAGAAGCAATACGTATAAGATTCATGCTCTTACACCTCGCTCTTTCCCTTAAACCCGGACTTCAAGATCAACTCGTGATCTACTTCGTTCCTCTAGTTAAGATTGGAAACGATTCCCCCTTCTATTCTTGATCAATCGTGTTAATGGGTATAGAACCACTGGACCTTTAAAACCGAACAACTATAGATTTACGAGCAACCTTATTGTAGTGGTGGTTGCTTTCTTCTTGTGGTAAAAAACACACGAATCAGAAGAGAGAGAAAAACTGCGTGTGTGTATGTGTGTGGAAGAGAGAAAGAGCGAGAGAGAGCAATAGAAACGAATAATGAAGCCAAAGGCTGAATGAAAAAGCAGAAGGAAGAGAGAAAAAATCAGTTAAACGCAATCTAGAGTTAATTCTTTACCTTAACAACAAGGTTAGGGCGGGAGAAAAAATGGAGTCGCTCCGTTCGTTTAACGAGAAGAATTAGTGACTGTCGGTCTCTGGAACCAATCCGATTCTTTTTTTCCTTTATAGTGAACCTTCAGTTCAATTTCTCTTCGCCGCGCAGTAAATTTTACCTTTTATCTATTAAATAAATATAGAAAATGCTGTTTCAATTTGTTGTGTAGTACACATATATTTCAAATAAAGAAATTTGGAATCAAATTTACTGATTTTTGCTTTTAAAAAGATATTTGCAAGATAGTGCAGGACATATTCAGGGCAAACGACCTTTATCCGATTCTATAACATATCCATAAAAAGCACGATCGTTAACATTTTTTTTTTCATCCAGACCCCTACAGTTTGGCTCAGTTTTTTTAACTCTCATATTCTTTTTACACTCCTTACCACCACCAGATGTTTTGCCTCAACAAAAATATAAATTTTGACGTTAAAGATACATCGTATAAAGATTCTAAAATTGAGACTATCGTTGCCATATTGTTTTATAAGGTATATTACTTTGTTACAAGAGAGCTGTACCGTGACGTTTGCTGTATCCGTACTTACGTTAATAAAGAATTATTAGAGAAGATACAAATAGAATTGTAAATACATCACTATATGTTTTCAAAGTTATATTTATTATTCTATTTTTTTAAAAAAAATAGGCCAAATGAAATATGCACTACTCGGGATAAACTTGATGTAACATATTAAATAGTGTTAATAGCAGCAGGTCATAATTTCAGTTTCTTATACAGAACGAGCTGGCAAGGAATGATTACGTTTTTTTTTCATAATACATTTTGAGTATACATTGGACACCAGTATTCAAGAATATTGTGACCTCACGTACAAAATAATAAATAAACTTCATTATCTCATAACTAACATATTGCTCGAGATTTAAATGTTTATTGCCACATACATTGTCTCAAATAATTTCTTTTTACTATCACTTGGTACCCCGTCCGAGTTTCGCAGCTCGCAAAACAGTAAAAAGAACTAAGGACCACGACACTTTCCTTTAATAGCTTTAACATCTACTTAATGTTGTCAACAATACACTTTGTCAACTACCTTAAATTTTCTGGATTTATAATTTTAAACATACATTTTTTCTTGCTTAATCTCATTACCCAAAATCTCAGAGAATGTTCTGTATCTTTATTGGGAACCATTTTGACAGTCGCTGTAAGTAACTTTATTTGGAAATAAATATGAGTATTTACGTTCTTTGTTGACTATGCTAACTTCCCTACTCAACGCGCGCAAAGTATTGGGGTTTGAATATGTTCATAACATGTATTTGTATTTCTAGCCTCAAATATTAGTAGGCACGGGCACACTAGCTCCCTTCTTGTGTACCACTTGTCAAGTCCAAATATACTAAATATCGTCTTGCTACATGTATCGAAGTAATAAAATCCTGTCAACATTACTCCACATAGAACGTATTTGTAGAAAGATTCCGCACTGTACGAGTACTAAATTTCAGCACGTGATAAATAGTATTTCATGCTTATAGTCATCTTCCGCAACTGAACTTAAGAATTTCCTTTAATTGATAGCCTCAACATTATTTTAATAAGCACCAAAACCATTCTATAATCATGAGCAGACATGCATGCAACATCTCCCTTCTGAGCTGAAAAAACTGGAGACTGAAATACTTCACCACTTGCATACTAGACAGAGATAAATACTGGAGGCTACTTTTCCTTCTCTGCAGTAATGTAGTAGGGTTTCCATTGTCTGATTTAATGTTACTGTCATGCAGGTGACTCTTTCAAGAAACGTGGTCACGGATGGTCGGTAAACAGTTAAAACCACACATCTTCCGGTTTTCTAAGGCTTTCTACAGTTTCACCAGGCGAATATAGAATATATTCTGTATCGAATATAAAAAATAAGGCAAAACCCTGTCTATTGTTTTTCCAGTGTTTGCGCCCAGTTTATCTAAGAATTTTGAATTTTATGACCTGAAGCATCAGCCGTGAGCGTTCTACATTGAGCCACGTGGCCCGATTTATCTAAGGTTTCCGTCAGCTTCTCCAGGCGAATGTCGGTATTGTACATCAACAAAGTCCTGGCTGCTGTATTTTCCTATCCTGACCATGAAAAATGTTCTGCAAAGGAAATGTCCTCATATCGTAGCTGCATTATTACTATTATTATTATTACTATTATTATTATTATTATTATTATTATTATTATTATTATTATTATTATTATTATTATTATTATTATAGTGCCAGAAGGAAATTTAGGCAAAATAAGAAAAGTAGCAAAATGAAAAATTGTTCTGTTTGATTGCGTTCTCAGACAAAAATGATCTGGATTAGGAAAAAAGAACGAAAATAAACTTCAAAGATTAACAGCTGTGATGATGGTTTGGTGATTATAAAAAAACGGTAGGAAAAGTCAAGCGCGAAAGAGAGAGAAAGGGAAAAAAGGAATGATTTTGTACCTGAACACTCAACCCACCCTACCCAAATCCCACACAAGGATACAAGGCACACACATACACACACCTCTCCGTATATATAAAAACCCACAAAAGAGCATTTGGGACAATTTGAAGCATTGTTCCTCCTCCATAAATCGCTGTGCTTGGTGAATCCCTCTCGTTCATTAAACTTCCTGGTAACGGGGAATCCCCGGAACTTGCACTAATCCCGTTCGTAAATTTCTGACCGTGCATCGGGACAGTTTTATTTGACTCAGTGGACACATTCAAGGCAGCAGTAACAGTGGTAGTGTTCTCCCTACCAAGGGTATTTCCCCCTTCTTTTTCACTTTAACTTTGTCTACTTTCCAATATTACTCAGCCACATTTAACTCACTTTTATCTCCACACAAACATTATATATATTCTGGGTGCATATGTATGTGTAAGTATGTTTGTTATTGTAATCAACTGGTAAAAAGTGCTTGCTTCGCACTTCATTTTTCTTCTTTCTTGGCCTCGCTTTTATTTCTTTCTTTCATGTACTTCAACATTAGTTTTCATGAACTTTGAATTTAGTGGAACATCCACAAGAAAAGAAAGTAAAAAAATGTAGAAGCAGATAGAGAGAGAAACAAATGACTAATGGCCATGAACATTATGTACACATAAGTAGTTGATACACATACGTAGCTGATGGTGGGAACAATGCTCTCAAGAAAATGCGGACACAGAGTAGACGAAGAAAGAAAGAAGAAATAAACTTGACTTGAAGAAAAGGGAAGTAAAATTGAGAGAAAAGAAAAAAAGTGTATGAAGAGAAATATATTATCACAGGTAGAGAAACTGTTGCTTCCCGGGGGAGACAAGAATATAAGGCTGTGAAAAAAAATGGCGCCTTTCGTAATCCGAGATCCCAGAGCTAAAACGTAGCCCGAAAGAATAGAGGATGAAGAAAAGGAAAAGCTGAGGAAGACAAAGGACAGAAGAACAAGGAGAAATGGAGAAATTATTTTCGAAATAAACACAAAGAAAACAGGAAAAAGGTAATACGAGGTCATTTCTGGTGGCGCCAAAGTTCTACTTCATGTCTGATGCCAAATGAATTTCGCAGTTGGTGTTAAACGTTTAAAATGAGAAGAGGAATCAAGATCTAGGGCTGGAAGATTTTTATGAACCTCAACTCTAACATAACCTGGTAACATACTGCTCGAATTTATTTGAAAACAATGTCGTGGGCAAAGAGAAATGAAAATATAAGAATATTGTATCTGAAACAGCATGACTCTATTTAATTACTACCTTTCTCACACATAACATTGTTTATGGTAAAATGTTGTCCACAAGTTGATACGGTCGTTGTACTCGGGCGATTTTAACATAATTATGTAGTTTATTATAATCATTTTCAATTCAAGCATGCAGATCGGCTTATATTCTTTAATTTCATTATTTATTTTAAAAATACAAAATTGTGAAATTATCCACAATTTGAAATCAAAATTTAAAATAGGCTGACAGATAAATATAGATATCTTGCCTTATGTATTATGCGTTTAACAATCACAGAAGACATATTTAACCATGAAATTAGTCACAGCAACACTAATTTCTAAGCAAACTTATAGTAGTAATCGGTCGTGCATGCTGCAACTAACACAGCTAGAAAACAATCTCCTTTCACTGAAGAAAAAACGTTATCCTTTGTTTGTACAGTCTATATCCAGTTCGCTCTGTTCATTTAGCACCATTGCTCTGTTATCTGCATTTTTCACCAATGCTTACATATACTGACCCTAAGTAACACTTAGTTTAGCAAACTAATTTTAAATAAACAGAATAAGCAGAATGAATTCATGCATGAAAATGGAAAATTTCAAATTCGGGCTGAGCTCTCAAGGCAAAAATACCAGACATGTTCAGTTGCATAGATCATAAACAATTTTTACTAACTTTGTTAAGAAACAAACATTTTGTCAAAGAGATGCTCACATAAGAATACAAAGTACACAAATAGATTTACCTTCTGTTTTTCTATTTTAATCGACATTATGGTCTCACCTAATTACAAATATAACATGAATTCACTTTTATAACGTAACATTTCAAATATAGTGAGAGGTTTAAATGTGCCATTTTTAGGTCTATCTCAAATCCGGTGGCTTCGTTCCACCGCTGATCTATCGGTGACAAAATTATCTTGTACACACTAAGTGTTTCATTGATGTATCAGTGATAGAATCAATTTCGAAACGTGTTCAGTTTCCTCGAGTCCAACGAGAGATTTTTCTGTGTATTTTAACTTGCTTCTACACACAACTTGCTTCTAAATATCAAATGATTCTGCAATTTAATTATTCTGTGTGTAACAACATAGAAACTAGAACACTTACCAAAAAATCAGTCCAAAGCTTCTCTCAACTGTAATATATGCATAATACTTGTTATCTTGCAAATCAAAATGTTTATTCACCTTACGAGATATACATGAACTTCATAATCATAGTGACATTAATATTATTCTGAGCATAACTATGTTGCTCTACTGGCATATTTTTATGAATTTATGACGTCAAAACAAGGATTCGTGTCACACATACAATATAGGTTTTAACCTTTAAATATTAAATTTTAATTTTGTTTGCATGGAAGATAGTAAGCGTGCAAGTATGTGTCAGAGTTTATGTGAGAGACTGAATGAGAAAGAGAGGGGAAGAAAAATGTTAATCAAAATAATAGCTGTGGTTCCCTGTCATTCAGATAATTGCTGGGTTGGATCAATGTCTACATTCATTATACGGAGTACTTTTAAAACCAGCGGAACACGCAATTTTTTCTAACAATGCATTTATTTTTCCTCTCTTTCTTCAACTGTCTTGTATATTGTCTACAAATCAATACAGTTTTATCCATCCACTCCTCTCTCTTTCTATTCTCATACTTCGCTGGTTCCTTGTACTTCAACGTTAAATTTTCAATTTAGCAAATGAATATTTCCATAATTATTCTAAAAATTTCATTATAATCCTTTTAACATAATTGCATCTTTTGACTGGATATTAACGTTAAAATCTGTAATATAAAGTAAGCAGATTCAATATCGAGGAAAGTTGAAAACATCTTCGTTCAAAGTATTCAAAGCGAGAATTGAACACTACTCATATTTAGCGCAGTGACTGTACTAAGAAAAGTAGGCTAAATAATATTATAAAATGATGGAATATAAAAGGAATTAAAGTATAGGTCTAATGCATTAATTAAGAAAAAGTTTCAAGGAATGGGAAGATGATAGAAATTTAGTATTTCCTAGGCAAGGTTGACAGTTAGCCCATTACACGGATGTGAAACCTTGATGAAACGAAAATTTAACTGATTAAAAGTGTTGAAAATAGGAGATGAGAAAAGAACACTACTGAAGATAGTAATCAAGAAATCAATAGTTTGTTCAGAAGATTGAAAAAATACAATTTAGGGTAAAAACTAGAATAAAGATGATTTTTTTTTTATTTTGTGCCAAAAAATGTGCTGAATGCCATATGAAAAGTTGACATCGTTTGGAGACAGGTCGCTACACAGTTGGTTCGAAAACCTTCAAAATAAAGTTACTATTTTGGGGCTTTTAACGCTTGGTATGTGTTACCAAGTGCCTCTAGCATCTTTTAAAGCGATGAATAAGAAGCAGGTGTTCTTGTATACCTGCTCAAGTTATTTCAAACTTGAACGTGGAGCGCGTCACATTTTTTCGTTTCGTTGCTCCAAAATATTCGTGAACTTTTAGTGTTCATAATATTGTGTACGTTATATCGATTTGCAAGTGTAAATATGGAATCTCCTTCTCAAAGTAATTATAATTATACAGTGTAGTCAAAATTTGACACAATTATCAATTTTAATATTTATTAACCATAGAATTCGGTCACGCATTTCGTGTACGCCATGTAAAACTTTGTTATTCAAAAAGTTATAAATTAAATATTTCGCAATATTCTACACACTAATTTCTCGGGATGGATTTTTTGAGCACAAGTTAATAAAATAAGATCAAATTCAGGTGCCCTTTTAATTTTTATTAACGTCTTTATACGGAACTGCATAAACATTATTCAAAAACATATCATTTCCCTTATGTTTTCAAGTTGTGCTTTCAGTTTTAAAATGTTAATAACAAACATAGACTATTTAACATTTTCATTGTTTTATTAGCAGTTTTAATATTTTTGTTGCTAAAATATAAAATTTTGTAGTTTTTGATGCAAAATTATTCAAATTTATCGAAAATAATAATTGTAAATATACGTAAATGTTAAAACAGGTAAAGAAAAATTTAAATTTCGAGCTAAAGTATAAGTTAATATCTATTCCTGAGATGCCTTTCGTGAGAAGACAGCAGATAAGAGAGCATGTTTTAATCCCAGACAGTTAGGGATTTTGCTTTCAATTTTTCTGCTTTCATCAAGCAATACAGCTTTCATAAGTCACAGAAAATTGCCAAAAAAGGAATTCCGTTCGTTGTCTTCTCAAGCCACTGCATTACTGAAAGAACCATTTGTGCAGCTTCGTAATGTAGAATAAATCATATAACAAAGAAAATTGTTCTTCGAACAGCGAAACTGAAAGTGATGACGATGGTTTTGTTGAACAAACATTTCAAAAATGGTAATTGAACATCCTTGTTGTTGTTATTTCACAGAACCAAAAATCTTTATCAGAGACCCAGAAACACTTTATAAAGGGGTTTCACAAACCTCTATTGATTGTTAATATAAATGTCTGCTATTTTGAAGACAGATTTTTTTTTTTTTTTTTTTTTTATAAAAACAAAAAATCGGAATAAGCGAACACCGCCTTCATATTTTGGCCACGTTTTCCGGTTTTCGGACAAATGTGGGCGATTTTGAAGAAATAGCGGTAAAAGTAGGTTTTCTGCATTTATCTTATAAACAGTAACACATACAAAAATTCTGAAGGAGTATAAATTGAAAAAATGTTTTTTATCTTTCAGTCGCCATTACCATCTCTCGCCTATGACAAATGGTTACAAAGTTATCACCGTTTAGCATGTTACAAAATTTCAACTCATAACAGAAAAACTAATTTTGAAAACGAAATTTTTAACTACAGAGTCTGGAAATACCCTAGCATGTCGAAAACTGGTGAAGGGAGTGAGACCAAATGTAGTGGTAATGTGAGTGAGGGACTAAGGGTATAGCTGGTAGGAGATGAGCTCCATGACAGTCTTCTTGAAAGCCGTTACATTGGATTTAGATCAAGAATTTTAAATAAGAAGGGGAATATGTGGCATATTGTTTTGGGCTCACTCGTTCCCAGAAATTAAAACGTGAAGTCATTGTATACTTAAGCTCATTTGTTTAGAGGATGCGGACTCTCAAATTTGAAATTTGGCCACAGATAAAAGTATGACCAAAGTGATACCACATACCGTGTGGCCAAGTTCTGTATTGTAGCTACTGTTGAGGCACAGGGAGTGGTGAAGAAGAATCGTTTACGTTGATCTGTGCACCCACACTCTGCCTCCTTTTCAAACCCAAGATTGGTTCGCATCCCACACTAATAGTAGGTGTTATTCTTAGAAGCTACGTGCTTAATGAGAATAAAATTTCCAAATATATAATAACGTGAACTGCATGTACCAATATTAAGCTTCATTTGACAGATATAGGCTTCATACATACCTACAAACTCTTTCACACATCCTCACATAGAAGTACATATTATACATAAAACGAAATTGTAAAACTTTGGTACATTTTATTTCGTATGAGACACTTAAGTAAGTGTGGACTTGGTACCGTAGCTTATCTTGATGATACAAGATGCAGTACTAATAAAATCCGAAAACAACAATACCGCAAGCGGGATTCGAACCCACAAGTTGTGGACGGCGGTCCAGCGTTCTAGTACACAATATTACCAATGTGGGTACCAAATTATAACTAAGAATTTACCGTCCTTATTTTTACAGTGTTTCCAACTACAATTAATTGTATATGATCAACTGCTTAACGAGAGTGATTTATCGCTTAAAACAAAAAGAGAGAATCTATCTATGTATATGTATAGAATATTCATAGTGCTCTGTGCCTATATACGATATAGTTATATATAAGTAATATATA
>JAGDQP010032418.1:0-21330 GCA_022664845.1 Lepisma saccharinum | reverse complement strand
TAATTTTGAAAATAACGTTAAAAATTATTTCATAGTTTTGTTTTTAATAAACGTATTATTTGTTGTTGTTGTTTTAAAGTCTTACTTGGTGTTTAGATAATAATAATTGGTGTTTGGAGTTTGGACTAAAATAATTTTATATAGGCCTTTCTGTTTTTAACTGCTTAGAAACAGTTTCCATTATTTAAAGTATAATAATTGCAACGGTATATTATATTTCATAGATGAAGTATTTTGATGGAAAATAATAGCATTGCACTGAAATAATAGAAAATGTCTGATTTGTAAATTTTGCAGTAGTGGGTCGTATAGCTGCCAAAGATGATTGTTTTAAATTTAAAGTATCTTCCTTATTTTTTTGCAAAATTCATGCCGTTTATATATTAGCGTAATTTTCGGATTCTAAAGGAAGTCTAAAAACTTTATAACTATTACAGTTCATCTATGATCTTGACAGAAAAGTAAGTATTTTACAAGATTCAACCGTTAAGCTTACTGATAAGAGCTTAGGGAGAGTATTTCTGACAGTGAGACTCACTCGACCATGACTTATACAAGCTGACGTAACTCGATTACCCATGATCCCCTTCAGTTCAAGTGACAACTACCGCATCTTTATCCATACGAATTTATTGAAAGTTCTCAATATACAGTTTGAAAAAAAAAACATGGAGACGACAACAGGTTTCGATCTTGCGACCTACAGCGCAGAACGCCAGCACGTAAACCAGAGCCAATAATTTTCTAATTTACTTTCCCAAAAGATATGTTATTACTTGCTTACACACGTTCGCACTGTTCCTTTTCTTATCTATTTCGTTTTGTTTTTTTTAATTTTCTATTTTGCTCGTCCAATTATCACATACTCAAACCTTCTTTTGCAATATATCTCCTCTTCATTGCTGGAACAGTAACTTGAAAATTAAACACTAAACATACGATATATTTGGCTGGAGCTTAATTTTTCATACCGAGATTAGTTTCCAATATTCTCACTACGACATGCGATTTACTTTCTTGAAAGATAGTACCTAAAATCGACGTTCAAAACACGTATGTGTGCTAGTGGAGACAGTGGGAGTTGGTGATGGTTAACCTACGGCCAAACTGTCCTGGGACGTGATGGGATTTCAGCGTACTGAGAAGACAACAGGAGTGGAATGAAACAAAATTCAAATAAATAACTTTCACAAGCTTCCTCGCATACCTGCTTGTTTCATTAAGCTTCAATTAGGTTAGTTACTTATCACAACCAAACCGCTTGTTTCATGCTTGTTTATTACGTTCAACACAATGACAGGTTTGAAAAACTCAAAGCAAGTGACTGGCAACCTTGTTGCAAGCTGGTATGCTATCTGAGGAAGAAGATTTATAAAATTGTTTTCCAGTTTATTTCTGACTTATTCTTCTCTATGGAAGGTGTACGGGAATTTTTAGAGACTGATTTACTGAACAATTTGAATGGTCCTGGTTGACCCTTCACAAATTTACCTAAGAGACGTTGGTAGAAATATTTTCGAACGTCTTAAAATCGATCTCGTTCTATAGTTAATCTATTACAATCAATTAGTAGTAATATTTAGCAATACTTCAATCTCTACTAGCATATGAACGAATGGAAACTATAGATATTTTGCCTCATCATAGTCTGATATTCAGTCGAAAGCGGCAGGTTCTTAAAGGTACGATAAACCCTCTCCATTCATCCCAATCTTACGCTTTTCTTCTTATCCAGCGTACGATTTATCTTTCTTAACGGTGTTGATCACCACCGCCATCCACTGAAATATATAGAATTGTTTTGCTCGTCTTATTCTTTTCAGAACTGGACTTGCAAATCTCGAAAGTTTCTTCAAATATATGAACATATACTGTATTGCTTAAAATTAACTATATAGAATACAATGTCCACGAGAAATTTGCCCGTGTACATAATAATGCATTTTTTATAAAACATGACGAGGAATTAGGCGAAAACGTAAGTTAAAAATTCCACTTTCGAGAGACATAAAACTATTTCCATATAAATCAATGGAAAGTACATACCACGATGACAGGAGGTCATCAACACCATTAATACTGTAAAGGAATACGATTCATCTCTTCTTCTTTTGCCCTCAACTATACGTTCAATTGCACCCTTCACTACATAATGTCTACGCAGCCGCTCTCTTCAGCACTTGATAGAGATAATTCATTGGTAAGTTTATGTCCAATTATTTAAGATTAAATGATTGGTGGCATGTGAAAAGACCAGTTAAATTATTATGTATTCATGTATTCTTTTAGGAAATATATGTGTGCGAGATTCGAATGAGATTATTGAGTGTTTGGTGATTATAATTCAGAATATGATGAACGCATCCATATATTGTATAAATACTACATAAAATACAGATAAGTAAATGTGTGATTCTCAGTGGGAAAATTGAATAAGGATAAAAGTGATTATTTGATGTGCGTGTGAAAGTAATTAACCTCTAACCAGATTGATATCAGTGATGTATGTGTTACTATTTGATAACTTAGGCTAGGGAATATAAACTGGTAGCCTTTGTCATTAACATTATTTTAGCAACACTTCTGATCTTTGGATTTGATACTCTGGAATCTAACGTGTGATGATCTTAGTGTATGTTGTATTATTAGTAAGAATGACTTATATATTCTAAGGTCTGTTCCACTTAAAGTTCGTTTACTCGGCATCAAATCTCCATAAAACATATTATTAGCACTTGTTTAATGTCACTTCATTATCATAAACAAACAATATTTACTGTACTTACAAAAACTGCATTTCTGGAAAAGAAGTAAAAACCCAGCCCCCGTGGCGAACGTAGCGGATTTCGGATCGGCAGTGAGTAGATACTCGAATTCGAACCCTCGAGATCGACCATCCTAACTGAGATTTTGTAAGGTTTCCTTCAGTTTCACCAAACGAATGCCAGGATGTTGCCTTAAGAAGATTATGATCAATATATTACCCATCTTCCCCTAGCCTATCCCAGCTTGAGTCACAAAGGGCCAAGAGACCATGAATAAAATCAAAATTCACACTCAAAAACGACAATCAAAAGTTGTTAATACTTTCTGTTCTTCCCGGTAAGAGTAAATTATATTTCATTTAGAATTATACATATATCTAGATCTTTCTTCCTGAAAAGTACACCCCGTTGTCAGCTGGATAGTTTTGTCTACCTGTTTCAAAGAAACCACGCCATTGTTTCTTAACTATGTTCATATAATCGCTACTCTGAACTTGAAGACCTTTTGGAAATTGTAGATTTACGGAATTTCGTGTTCGTCTTTGAATCAACAAACGCCATGTCAGCTGACTTTTTACTATATAACTCTTTTTTCTTTGCTTTGTAGATTGAGTGTTATGTTAGCTAAGGTCATAGGGGCGGATTCGGTTGTCTACGAAACGGGAAGGGAAGTTCACTTAAACTGAACCCTCAATGACCAACGACCAGGTCGAAGGGAAATGTATAACACGCAAAACATTTTTGCACGTTTCCGGTAATTTAAGCAGAAAAAAAAAGTATATATCCTTTATCTATATATGTATTTACTATGGCGGAAACAGGGACAAGATTGTGCACACGTGTCTATGTAAGAAAACCTTGCTTGTAAGAAGTTAAAACATATGTAGAAGAACAGAACCCTCTTGCAGCTTCTTCCGACAATTGACTGTTTTCCTGACCCGTTACTTCAGTTGACACGGAATTTCATTCAATGTTAGAGCTACGTTTAAGAGATTATTTTCAAATTAACTGGTCGAGGACGCTGCAAAAAATGATAAAAACCAAGATGTGTTTGTGCAATGTTTGGCGCATGGCCTAAGGATATGGTTAGATGTTCTCATTTCTAACGAAAGTCAATGGCGTTGTTGTTGTTATTTCTTCGCATTCTGAAAAGGTTGTTGTAACATTTTTAGTGACAAGTATGCTTTTAGTGTTAAACACGGTTGCACTCATCACCGCCACAGAACGGTACAAACAATGGTCAAGTACTGGTAGGTAGATACATACAACCCACAGCGTCTGCAACTTCAGAAAGTAAAGTCATGTTAGTAGAGTAGTTTCCAGTATTCTTTTGCTTTCATTCATCAGTTCATTCATTCGTTCATTCATTATAGTTGGTTCATTCATATTACTAATGAGTCAGATCTAAAAATATTGTAAAATTGGTAACTTGATATTCCGTTCGTTGCATGGGTTTGAACCCAGCTCAGGTGACCATCCGAACTTAGAATTTTTATGGGATTTTTCTCAGTCCACTAAGTGAATATTTAAATGACACCTACAAAGACGTTCTGGTAGCACCATCCGGGATCGGTCCATAGTGGTAATTTGAATATTTATGAATTTTTATAAACCAGAGATTCGATAGTAATGGGTATTACGCTTGGACATATTCAAATATATATAAAGATAATT
This sequence comes from Lepisma saccharinum, assembly GCA_022664845.1. Lineage (NCBI taxonomy): Eukaryota > Metazoa > Arthropoda > Insecta > Zygentoma > Lepismatidae > Lepisma > Lepisma saccharinum. The sequence continues at coordinate 16,891 of JAGDQP010032418.1, read as the reverse complement.
AATGAAGAAATAATATTAATTATGACATCATCCAGGTTTTATATTTCTTCCAATTAGATTTTTTTTCTTGTAATTTTCTAAAAAAATATCAAAAAGGTGGCATAACGGGTGTTACTCGCTCAAGGTCCATTCGCTAAGTGCCTGACGGAGATTGGTAAAATATTGAATAAGACGGACTGTCCTGCTGTACACTGTGTTTATAGTATTACTTTGAGCTGTCCATAGCTATGTTTATGAGGCCTGAAGCAGTGCTGTAAGCATAAATATACATGACAATAAGGACATTGCGGCCTGAGCCTTAGATGCCTAAAGGCCATTTAAATAAAATTCAAATAAGCACATTGGGTGAATGGATCGTTTGTGCAGTTGGGATTTGAGTAACTCGAGTTTTCAAATTTTCCAGAGAACATTGTCAGGAGCATCAAAGAAATCACAGTTAACTGGGAAAGCAGCTTTTTTCGTGTTTAATCGTGTTCTTAAATATCAGAGTATTGATGGATAAGTACGTGAAGATTGATGATAAGCATTACAGCTTTGGAGGTCTATATCGCTCAAAAAAAGCGTTTGCTAAGAAAAAAAAAGGATATGTTCTTTGAAACAGTGGTGTCATAATTCAAATTATTTCTTCAATGTGTCCTGGCGTAACACCAGTTACTCGGCAACCTCTGATTTGCAAAGACTCATAATATGCAAAGTGCTGCTACAGACCGCTAATTAGTACAACACACACTGAGAGACAAGCAGAACTTTGCATTTATTCAATATTAAACCAATATCTCTCAGACACTTCCCGTATGTATGTACCTTGTTAGAAGTGAGATATGAGTAATCTCATTTAATTTCAAATGAGAGCAAACCTGTTTAAAAATAAGATCATTACTCTTATTCCCAAGCTGGCATGTTCTCATTTTCAATCAAATGGTCTCATTAGATGTTCTCATTAGATGAGAATGCTCATATCTTATTTTTGAGAAAATTGTTTCTCGGTGCACAGATAAGAACTTTAGTTCTCAATTTTAAGAAATCGTTTTTTACAGTGTATATGCTTCCATCTTACACGAGTCTATGTATACAATTTAATTAGGGTCCAGCAGTGATTCTGCCAGGATTTTCAGTTTGGGGGGATGTAAAGTCAAACTTGGGAGGGTGAAAGTGAGATTTTGCACGTTTTTTTTTTATCGATTTTTGACCGTATTATTTTTTTTAAGTTGAGTGGTGTTCTCGAGGATTTGGGGATTAACACCCCTCTCACAGGGAGTCTGGCGGAATCACTGGGGCCCAAATCGTTTATACTGATTGTAAGGTATTTTGGACACTTCTTATTCAGGCCTTCTCTTAATTCTTTTTGTAAAAGGATTCCATTTTAATGTTAGTCTGATGCTAAATATTTTATTGTTCTTGCCATTCGGTGATTGATTTTTGGTTTCGAATATTTTTCGTTTCACCAAAGTAACTATCCATTTTTTTTTAGATGAATCCGCAGATTCAAATTAATCATTGCAATCAATAGATAAAACAAAAATAAAGGAAACAGAGAACACAAGAAAACTCATTCACATAGCAAGAGGTCGTAGTGATCCGCTTTATACGACACAAAAACTATTTGCTAGCATATGAGCACTTTCCAATAATAAATAACTCATCATAAAGTATTGATCTGGGCTACGCGTGTTATTTGCATTTTCCAATTGCTGTATTTCTAAATTGACTGGCAAAACAGTCAGTAATGTTTATTTAAACATTGCTTTTAGCAACTTTCGGAGGCATGAATCAAGTAAAATGGCCTCTTTCTCACCATTTAAAAAAAGAAAGTGTTGCCTACACGTTTGTAAAAGAACGCTCTTGTAAGCACCCAAAAGTCTTCTATAACAGAACCTGTTTAATTACTACGTACGTCTTACGTGTAAGTAGCAATCAAAAGTATGAAAGTACTAATTTTTTTTTTTAAGCAGGCCGTTCTCGTAAATCAGTAAAATTACAACCAATCTATTTATTTTGAAAAAATATTTTCAGTTTTGAATTTATTTTAAGACCTTTAGTCATCTCTGGACGGAATAGGGTGAGGGAGAGGATTTTCGAAGGTAGACGGCCAGAACCTATTTTGTAGGTACTGTACCATTCCGGAATTTGCCTGGTATGGCTGATGAAAACGCTGGAAATACCGGTACCTCAGTCAGGTTGGTCAGTCGCTGGGATCGATCCCAGGACCTCCCGAATGCGAAGCCAACGCTCTACCACTTAGCCACGGTCGCTCGGTAATTATTTTCAGTCTTTGCACTTGTTCAGAATACTAATCAACTTTTACATACGTATTATACAATTTACCTAACCGATACAGCAATAAATATGACTGTTAATTCAACACTTTTCGGTGTCCCAGGACGACCACCTCTTTTTTTGTCAAAACAACACAACGAATGGTGTTGACTTTGGTGATATAACACAAGGAATGTTCTGAATGTTCATTCAAGACAAAATGGAGGGTGTCATGCTAGCTTTATTACAATGTTAAATCACGAAAGTCACACAACAAATGGTGTTAATTTAACACAAAAATGGTGGTCGCCCTTGGATACCTAGAAGTGTTGAATTAACACAGCCAGTTTTTTTTTTGTAGTGTAATCTACAGTGCATGTAACGTCACACGATCAACCTAATAAAGTTAGAATCACGCTCGGATATCGAAGTCCTTCTAACAATGATGGAACAATTAGCAGCTGGTTTTATCCGCTGACACTATTTATCGAGTAATTTTGAAATCCTGTGTCTTAATTTCTTTCTCTTGATTCTAGTTTTGTTCTGCTCTAGAAAGACGTTCTATGAGACACAAAATATGTTTTATATGTGACACGAAATATATGTGTCACAAAATACAGTTCTTTTTGAGTCCTATATATTTCTTGTTATATATCAAAAATGAACTTGAAACTTTTATTTCACTTTCAGTGTCACTTGAATACTTTTACTTTTGAGTCCCTCAACTGCAATACTGATCATCAGTGTTCTGCCGAAAGCGGCAGGCCCTTCAAGGCAAGCTAAACCCTCTCCATTTATCTCGATCTTGTGTCTTTATTTTTCTCTGAGTATATTGTTTATCCATACCTTAATAGTATTAAGAGGTTGGATTAGTCTTCTTCCTCTTTCTCCCTTAACTATGGCTTAAATATTATGTAACCGTCTTTTACTGTCTAGAGTCCACATTTCTGCTCCATCCAACACAATACTCCATTCTACAACACAATCCACTGATTTATAAGGTCTTTAGTTTATAGACTTCGTGTTTTTCTCCAAGTTTCTACCCCGTACGGAAGCACACTTCTAACATTCCTGTTCATTTATTTATTACAAGACCGATATTGTTGTTTCCCCATATCCTGTTCAGCATGGAAAATACTCCTTGTGTTTCTTTGTATTTTCTAGTTCTTTTTGTTTCCTAAATCTTACTAATTACACTTCCCAGGTGGTTAAATTTGCCTATACATCTTTTATTTCTTCCTCTCCTATTATTATTAGTAGTAGTATTATGTTTCTTTTCATTTTTCGTCATGGTTTCATTTTTTTTATTTTTGTTTACCATGAAGTTCACTTTTTCTGCATTCTTTACTTATCTGTTTGTTTGTTTTTGTATTATTTTGTATGAGGTAGATAGTAGCCATGAAGGGCGTCATCCAATGATAAGGGCTTGCGATACATTGACCAGTGACGTTAATTAATTCATTAAAAATTTGTTTCATTCTGTGGTGATTTAGAAGAGGAAATAGTCCTGGAAAGTGAGCATTCACTTATAAAATTAAATACAAGACAAAAGTCAAAATTTACCATTTTATATATTTTTTTTAATTATACTAAAAAATATAAAATATTTTTCAGCCATTCGCATCTATATTTAGAATTATATCACTATAAATAAAAGCGCGTGACGCTCATAGAAAATACTCGCGATTACTGTTACCTAATATTAACATAAACGATATTTTCTATATATGAGCGTCACGCGCTTTTATATCCAGTCATATAAAAGCCATAAATGACTGAAAAATATTTTCTACTTTTTAGTGTGTTTTTTTCTATAAAAGTAAATTTTAAAAGTTTTTTTTTTAAAATATGTTTCCTTTAACTATTTCTAGTGTAATCCATTTTTAAAAGAAAGTACTCTTGATCTGAAGTTTCATTCGGTATTTCTCTTAAATAGTCGTCAGCGTCAGAAAATAATGAAGTTTGGTGGCTTACAGAACTAACAGGTATTTGTCGTGAGAATAAGAAAAGTTTCAAAATGGATTTGCAGGACCATCTTGGATTTCCTCTTTCAATTTTTTTTATTTTTAAGAAAGCTGATTTTTTGTATTGTAATCAGCCACGGACAAGGGTTTCAAGTCCATTTGATAATTTGAAGTGCGAGAATATTTGATTAAAACGATTTGAGCTGGACAGAAAAATGGATAGACAGATCAAGTTAATAAAAACGTCGTAACAATTTAAAGACATTTACAACTCAGTGGCGTAAAAGCATGGTGATAATATAAAAACATTTACAAATTAGTATAATAAATGATAATAATATTTAGAAAAAAACATTTACAACTAAGTGTGAAAGCATGGTAATATTAGAAAAAACATTTACAACTTAGTGTGAAAATATGGTAATAATTTAAAAACATTTACAACTCTGTGTGAAAGCATGGTAATCATATAAAAACATTTATAAATCAGTGTAAAAATATGGTAATAATATAAAAAAACATTTACAATTCAGTATAAAAGCATGGTAATCATATAAAAACATTTACAACTTAGTTTAGAAGCATGGTAATAATACAAAAACATTTATTAATCAGTGTAGAATACTTGGGCCCTGTTTACAACGCGTACAGCGGAAGAATCCTCTTCATATAAACATAAAATAAATGGAAAGTGTAATGTATTTACGAGACATCTACCATTAATCTGTATTCGTTTTCCTTTTTGCTTTGCATTTCTATGTACCTTTGTTCTTCTTCTGATTTCTCTTTGTATTTTGCTTCGTTTTTGTATTTTTATTACATATTCTCTCGTATCTCTTAGTGTGGGTATTTCTTTTACATGAGTTAACCACTGGATGAACTTCATCCGCTTTGTAAAACTATTTAAATTTCAGCTTTAAAATAAAATACCGAAGATTCGTTACTAAACTGATTATTGTCAAACTAGATTGTACACTGCAACTGAACAAAAAATAGGAACGTTAAGAGTTTCAGCACCGTAACAGTGTCTTTTTTAAAACTCACCACTTTTGTGGAAACTGTTGACTCTATAAAACTGTTGATGCTGATTCATTTTGTTTTCAGTTGTAGTAGACAGACTTATTGGCAACAAGTCTTATTAGTCATATTTTGGAAATAAGACCGGAGTCTTATTATGTTTATAAAGAAAATTTTGGTATGAGTATTTACGAAGTGTCTACTCAATTTTGAATTTGTTTGAACTTCGAAGATTTCAATAGGTGAATTGCGCAGTAACTCTTTTTGTTACCTAGTTTTGTTTATAATGTCTTCCATTAGACTTAGTGCATTAATAAAGAACTTAATTATTATTACTGTTAGTTGCTTGCCTCTTACAGCAGAACAGACCAGACAGCCGTGTGACCTCAGGCGTTAAACCAGGTCATGGGTTCGAATCCCGCCAGAACCATGGATGTCTGTGGATTTTAACTAGCAGAGCCTTCGGAATATAATCGTGACGAGCCGAAGTCAAAAGCTACTAGAATGGCCCATACAAAATACAGTTTTTCTTCTTTCTTTCTTTCTACACCAGAGGGTTGGATCTGCACGCTTGTTGAACGGACATCGTTAAGTTTAACCAAGTTCTTCACCCAGGAAAAGAATCTTCTAAATATGGTTGTTTTCTAAAACTGAGGTGATCAACATTGAGTTTTAGCTACGTAAATCAATGAAGACAGAATCTGTGTGATAAAACTCCATCAAATGTAATACAATTCATATGATACATTAGCACAAATCATACTCAATGGGGGGGAGTATGTAAATATCGTCCATTTATTCACACACGAATCAATAAATCAACCGTCGTGTAATCATAAACCATTGCAGTAGGCCCTGTTACACAGAACGATGCTATATTATATTGCTTATGCGCATAAAATCCCACATTGAATTCTTAATTAATAACTAGTATTACTATTATTCTTGTAGCAGGACGTAATAAATTACATAGACACCCGCTACCTTTTTCTTTCATTTCAACATATATTTCAATCATAGAGATATCTTTAAGAATCATTACATCCACTATTAATTAATATCACGAAAGAACGATACAACGATATTCCACAAACATTATTGGACAATTTCGAAACTAACCCATCTCATACGCACTGGAAAAAACTACGGATTTTAACATGATCACTAATTGTGTCTCTGTTTCTAAGGTTTGCAATTCATGATTGGTTGATTTTGAAACTATTTCTCTGGTCGACATTATTATGGAGCGGGTGCTGACCAGCAAGGAGTCCTCAGCAATTTTTCACACAAACACTATATATTACTAAACCATAGTACAGAATTTGCAATTATGTAGTCTCGTATTAATTAATTGCCTGAGACGTCAGGCCAACGTTTCCAAAGTTCTGGGTTCGAATTCCGACTGGCTCATGGATGTGTGTCGAAACAGGTAATGAGTTATTAAAATGGCCCAGAATTCAAAGTTTGTCATTTTTTTTTTTATCATATTAGTTATTTATTATTATTGTTCGTAATATTGACCTATTGCGATCTGCAGCATAGACTAGACAATAAGTTGCCTTGTAGCATCAGAAACTTTCAATAGAAGATGTTGAACAAGAAATCCGATTGTTATTTTATTAGTTTCAATATTTTTAATTACTAGTTTCTCACGGATCACTTTTCACTTACTTACATGTTAGTAAAGAAGGGTTCAAATAAGTAGTCCATTCTTCATACGTGTGAGTGTCAATATTATAGTCTAGAGGTCTTCAAATGGGGGACTCTGGTCTGAATCAGGGTTTCCGCCAGGATTTTCAGTTTTCGGGCGTGTAAAGTCAAGATTGGGTTGGTGTAAGTGAAGTTGTGTACGGTTTCTATCGATTTCTTACAGCAAAAAGTTTTAAGTTGGGAGGGTGTTGTCGAGACTTTGGTACTCCCCCCCCCACCAACACAGGAAGGGTTTGGGGGCCACGGTGGCTCAGTTGGTAGAGCGCTCCCCTCTGGTGCTAGGGGTCGTCGGATCGATCCCTGCTCATGCCATGTGGGCTTTATAGTGGACAAACACCGTGTGCGTGGGTTTTCTCGGGGTGCTCCCGTTTCCTCCCACTTTCTTCATTCCACCAATTCATCCCATCATCATCCATACGGCCTGAGCCATAGTTGCCTAAAGGCCTTAAAATCAATTCAATTCAATTCAGAACCACTGGTCTGAATCCAGAACCCGAAGCCCTTTTCCCCGGACTTCCAGGGTTTGATACGATGTCAAGTGTAAAAGTCAAGAAAAATAATTATATTAAAAACATGGTGTGCAGCAGAAAGTATTAAGCACAGCACAAATATTTCAGAGAATAATGTACGACTTATACATTTCACGTATATTGTCAATATTCTAATTTTAAAAAATTATTTCATACCATTATACAGAGTAACCAATAACCACACTGTCCTGTATTAGTTGACTAACTATTGACCTGTTATAACCCCATTTAAAACACAGATTATAAATTTCTTTTCTTCCACCTTATTGAAACGTAATGAAGCGATTGAAGTCCAGGCTGGAGACCCATATTTCAACTTCTACGTTACTAACTAATCTGTATACTCATAGGTAATTAATCATATGTATCTATACTCATAAATTAATTGTAGTTATTAAAAATATAACCCAAACCTTTCATTGGATATATTGTTATTGGCAATACATTTAAAATACATGCACAGAAGGTTCTCTGATATCTGAATCTACCAAGCATATGCTTAGGATATTCCTTGGGATATCTCAGGGATATTCTAAGAATATGTGTAAGATGCTTATTTTTACGGAATATTCTCAGAATATTCAGGAAATTTAAACCTAGAATATACTTTTAATAATCCCAGAAGCATATGCAAGGAATATCCTTATTTGTAACCAAATGTTCTGAGACATTCTATGCATCGTAAGGATATAAATGAGATATTCGTGGGATATCTTACGATGTGTGGGATGGAGTTCCCTTGAGAGAAAATTCAGTTAAGATAAGAAGAAATATGTAATCTCTTAGGCGCGTGCACGAAGACAATACAAGAATCAACAAACAATAAAAATAATAATAATAAAAAAAAAACACTAAGCAATAGAACAGAAACAGAGAAGGCTTCCCCACAGGCGAAATGTAGACAGGTACACGATCAAGGTCGAAAAAGTGTCTTTCATTTAATGGATCGCTTTAAGTGGTTTTCCAATACTTCCCATGTATATGTCTGTAATCTCTCTCTCTGTCTCTTTCTCTCTCTCATGCTTTAGTCTTAATTCTTTCCTGTGAAATGAGTGAGTGTAGTTTTGCCCTAAGGAAGCAAAGTGCTGCCCTCTTGCCCCACTACGAGACATCTAGGGAGAGGTTAGTGGAAGCTAGTCTCGTATCCTTCAAAATCCAGTGCATATTTTTTAGTTGTCAGGGTTGGAAATTGTACATTAATTCTGTACCTGAGAGCTAGAACCGCGTAAATCCAATTTTGGCGAAAACGTGACAAACAAATAGGTTTTGTACGGCATTCGGAAGGTTAAAATTAAAATAATGGTTGCTTGATTCTTGTTGTAAACATGTTAATTATGTAAATAAGTAAGTCTATTATATAGTTTCTATGTGAAAGGAAGTTTTTTTTTTTCTCGAAAACGAGGATTTGTTACTTGCGCGCTTCTTGCACTCAAGCACAGAACTATTGATCGTTGTAGGTATGTTTTTTGTTTTTTAAAACAGGAAAAGAAAAAAAAGCTTTCTCGTATCAAAATCAGCCATTTCATGATCATTTATTTCAGTATTGAATGAGTTTTGTTATTTATTTTTGAGTGATTTTTAGAAGTTACAAATCGCTTCTAATTTGAAACATTTGATTTACATTACCACATTAATCAAATTAAAACAAGAGGTTCTTCCGTTTATGAAATAAGTTATTCATTTATTATTATTTATTGATTGATTTGTATATATAATTATGCAGATAAAATCGATAACATGAGAACAGGGTTTTAAAAGTATGCAAAAATTGACACGCCACGGCCACCAATCATAATATTTGGCCACCTGGAGCCACACCTGGTGGCCAATTTTGGCCACCAGTTCTTTGGTCTATAAATTCTCAACTTTACTGGTATCAAGACAGTGTGCACCATTCATCTTGGTGCGTGTAAGTGCATTATTTTCTACGCATTTTCGGCACATCGTCGTACGTACTGCAGCTTGTTCAGACGACGACGCCGTTCAATATCTCGTTCATTACAACACATCGCCGTGTTCTTTTCACATTCTACTTTTGTAGGTACTCTTTCTGACGGACAGACATCAATGAAACATATGAGGCAACCAGGGATTACAAGTGGCCAGTGGCCACCACAAAATTCTTCTGATGGCCTCATTGGCCACCAAATTTTAGAGAAGTTATAAAACCCTGCATGAGAATCCAGTGAAATAATGTCCTTAAAATATCGCACGAAGGCACGGCATAATAGTGTAGAGATGGCCACAATTTTTCGAAAACAAAAAAAAGACGCGATTTTTTTTTTCGAAAAACAAAAAACGGAAAAAATTTCGAAAAACGAAAAAAATCGAAAGAAGAAAAGTGAAACATTTCGAAGACGAAAATTTAAAAAAAAACAATACAGGAAAAAACAGAAATTGTTCTAAAGACGAAATAGGAAGAGAACTTTTGGCGAAAAAAAAAAATCCACGAATAAAATATTTATTTTAATGTAGTTAATGTAACTCATGGTACTTTGATATAACTAATGTTTCTATGTAGTTATAGATATGGAAAAAAATAGCTCTAGTTCTATGTAAGCTGATGCTGAATGTCAGCAGATTTTGCTTATTTAACAGTCAGTCGCAGTAGCCGCATTGGGTGTTAATTAATGTAACAGCTTTTTTCTTATATACGTCCTGTTTTAAGAAATATGAAAGAAGGATTGAACTTAGGGAAAGTCCCGAAATACGTTCAATATGTACGTACATTGGTTACGGCTTAAGAGAATTCGGCTATTCTCCGAAATTTGTCTCAATGTGATTGTGAACTCGGTCTCGTGAAACCTACATCGTCCTCATTTACCGCTGACCATGGGCAAGTCAAACATATTGGAACACTTTACTCGCGACAAGGGTAGTTCAAAGTGCAATTACTGCGACATATTAATCCACAACAGAGGTACAACGACTGGTTTGTGGTATCACTTAAGAGCACGCCACATAGGTCTTATCCCGACAGCAAGTATTAAAAGATGATATTGAAGAAAACCCACATATAGTGCAGCCAAAGAAACAAAGCTAAGAGATAAAATGTTACAGCTTGCAATAGATGTATCACTGGAAGAATGGTTTGTTTGTTTAATTTTCTAGAACTTATGAAATTATTTCGTAAACTTGAATTTGATTTTTACATTAACTCTTCACGAGCGTAGCGAAGGTCTTCTAATTGAGACGTTTGGCATTTGTGTTGTCTGTCTGTCTCTCTCTCTCTCGCGAGTCGCCTGCCGAATGCGTGAACCAATTCGAATGAAACTTCCACAGATTGTTTATTGGTTCAAGTGACATGTCATATTCGTTGGAGAAGAAAATCCGACCATGGGCAGGGGGTGAAACCTTAAATAGCAAAAATGTAGTAAAATGAAGAAAACAACAATGAAAAACGAATTTAATGGACTCTTTTCTGTTACAAGAGCTTTATAAATGTGCAAACATACTTCGGAGATTTCGGGCTATTGGTTCCGAGGGAGTGGGGGTAAATCGGACACGGATGTAGCTAGAAAATGAAAAAGGAGGTGTTCTAAAAGTGCATACTGGCGAATCCAAATGAAACTGACAGGTTTATCGCGAGGTCTAAATGAAATCCAAATGAAATTCGAAATTAAACGATTTAATAAATAATCCGAGCAAAAAGCAGATTATCAGCTCAGACTGTCACCGTTTATTCCACTGATAAGTTCCTTGAAGTGGCACACATCGGTACCACAGCGTGCCAGCAGGGAGCCTAGGATTTTCCAACTGATGAATTTGTTCATCCAGTTCTAACGGCTGGATACAAGTCTCTACAACATTACATAGAATAACTTACATCGACTGTTGCAATATCGGACGTAATAATTGTACAAACAAACATATTTATCAATTTAAAATAGTTTGTCCATTTATAAAGTCTTATGTGTATTTAAATTCAACAAAAGTATTTAGTTTCTGAACAACGGCAAAATTAAATTCAGTTGCGGCAAGGTGTAATAACGCGCGCCATCTCCTGTGCTTCCTGGTGTGAAAATAACAAAGTTGGCAGAAACATTTAAAAAACACACGCCCATTCCTCAGCGATATGCATAGCACCGTTATATATGGCGCCCGAACGTGGTTCCAACCTGGACACATAAACACATTGAGAACGTATCTAACAATATCACAGGTATATACACAGTCAGATGAAATAAAGCAAGAAAGACAGAAGCTCTGAATGACAACTATATCGTTGGTGATCATCACTTTCACTACACGAGAGTCAATTTTACTCGTGGGCAATGCTCTTAGTCTATATTCCTGGTAATGTTACTCAAGTTCACTAGCTCTTGTGGTTCGTTTCCTATAAATTCACTATCAAAAGTTGGAATATCACAAAAAGATACAAAGATTATTTGAGGAACTCAACAAAATAAAATACTAATATTATGTCTTACAATACTAACGACTAACAATGGAAAGGTGTTCTTATATACACTCGCTACTTCATATGCACGTACGGGATTAGACGAAACAAACAAAAGAAACAGATTCTCAATAACATCTAGTTCTTTGATGATCGACGCTTTCCCTAAATGGGAGTCAGTTTCAATTTGTAAGTGAACTTTGCAGTTTCTGTTCCACGTAAATCCAATCAAGTTCCTTACAAACGTTTGCTCGGTTCAGACGATGTCTTCTTTTCTTCTATAGAAACCTTCTTTGACACAACCTATCACTTTTTTTCTCACAATTATGCGTTCGGTTTACACAACATCTTCGTCTCTTCCATGGGAATCCTCGTTGACGTGACCTGTCGTTTCCTTCCTCATAATTGTGCGTTTGTTTTAGACGACACCTTCGGTTTTTCCACTGGGCTTCTCGTTGACTGGTGCTATCATCTCCATTTGGGAATTTGTTTTCTTCTTTGTACTGAAATGTTGACATAGTCTCGATATATGACGATAGTCCTCTCTCGTATAAAGTTGATACTAGGATCCGGGAACTCGTTTTCTCCCTTGTACTGGGTGTTGACACATCGGTATATGACAGTAGTCTTCTTTCCCGTGTATAGCTGATAGTAGAACTCCTTCCCGTTATAGTTTCTCCGATTTCTATCTTGATGTTATTGTACAAGGAAGACTGGTACGAGCGAGTTCTGTAGATAGGGCACGTCTCCGCATCATCATCCGTGGAAGTAAAAACACGACATCCAAACAGTGTGGGAACTCCTTCACGGGGTGGAAACTTCTGAAGTTGCTAGTGAATAGGCCATGTCGTTCCGTCTCATAGACGGCAGTTTTTTATTTTTCCCCTTGGTCAGATATTATGGCTTCACGCACCATAAAACGTTTTCTTGCCGTTTCCATTTCATCTTCGTACTCCCGGGCTCGGCAGGTCATCTTGACTCGTCGGTTGGTTACTTGTTCCCTCCATCCCTTCGGTTGGCTGGTCATATCTCCTAGGTCCATTTTAGAGGGGGGTTGAATTTCCTTTTGTGTCTGCTTGGGATTTTACTTCCTGTCTGGAAGCTTCTGGTTGCCGCTCAAATTTGTTGCTTGGGTCTACCACTCGCTGCTTCATTTCGCTGTTCACATCATCGTTTACTTTACTATTGAAACCTTCCATATCGCTACTTATTTTAGTACAGAAACCTTCCAGTTGCAGCTTCATGACATCAGTTATTTTTCTGCTGAATTTGTCCAGGTGCTGATTCACGTTTTTCGTGTTTTTTTTCTGTTGAACTCATAACTAACTCGTTCAATATTCTGTAACCATTTCATGATCTCCATCAACATAATATCTTCCAATCTGGAGGTGCTTCACTGCGCCTTTCTTCGCCTTCCTTTTCGCTTTCTTCTTTACGGCGCATCTGTTCCATAGGAGGTGACATAAGGGCAGCGTCTTGGACTTCGTCGTCCTTCGAGCAATTACTCCTTACACTAGGGATCCCTTGGTCCCACTAGGGATCAGGACTTGCTGCACTAACGGACATACTGTCGAGAATGAATTACCAATGTTATCACTGAACCGCTGAATCAATTCTGGAAAACTGTACTTCACAAAGCAGCTCCATAGATTTCACTAGTGAGTCTCATAATCTTATTAATGTGACCGTTTATTCCACTGATAGGTTCCTTGGAGTGACATACCTCGGTACCACAGCGGGCCAGCACGAACAGCAAGGATTTTCTAGCTGATGTATTGGTTTATTCAGTTCTAACGGCTGGATACAAGTCCCGTCGGGCCATAACATTTGTTTTGGCCTTTTACCTCCTTTTCTCTTACTCTTTTAATTCATAAGAAACTCATTTCTTAACTCCCAAGATTTTATAGCACAACGTTCAGCGAAAACGAACAGCCCGGTTCTCCCATTTGTCAAAATAAACCTAACATGGGGAGGAAAAACAACAATTTAAGTCTTAAACAATCAACTGATTTCTCACGACTGTCGGTGATACTTCATTCAGTTCAATAATAGAAGGGAAACAACGCTCTTTCAAAATATTCTCAATGAAAACCCTCATTTTCATTTTTTCTAGCGAAGTAATATATACGAATATTTAATGAATAAACAGGAGTTACGTGAAACAGTTACATTTCTAAATACATAATTCAATATATCTTTCTTCTTTATTGGGCAACCCGTCTTATGAAACTTTAAGAAACGACTTTGGCTATCTTTAACGTACTAGCCCTGCTTTCGTATTACAACGATAATTCGTGAAAAGAAACTGATTGCTCTAATTAAAACTTTTTGCCAGCTTCATTTCATAAGCACTTGAGAACTTGCATTAACTGGAAAGCAGTAGAATTGCCATTTTGGGCTCCAGACTAACCCGAGAAAACTTTAGAAGAAAACTTCTCAGCAAGTTTCACTTAAAAACGTAACTCTTGATTTCTCGCATATCTAAAACTCGAGATTCGACTCAATAACAGACGCTCTCACATACAAGTCTAGGACCAACCCTGGTAACAAAATATGACCTTCTCCAATAGTATCGATGCTTCATGCTCAAGTTGAAGGCTTCTATTTCTGTTGCCCTTCCGCAAGTATTCTATCAAGACCCAGCAGCAAAGTCTATTTTCACTATTAACATTTAAATAATCTTCCATAACCCGAATAGTAACGACGCATCGTACTTGAGATTCTACTACAGTCTCTTGAAGGTTAAAAATTACTTGTGGGTTGCCTATTTTAGCGCAAGAACTTTAAACTTGAAATCCCTCTGTTCCAATCGCAGCAGAACAAAGTTTCACATGGTTCTACTCTCAGAACCATTCTCCAGCTCAGCGACAGACAGAATGACCTGTTTACATGGCCCCCAAGATGGTCCCTTGCAGCATACCTAAGACCTCTGACAAAAGCTCAACTCTCACTTTATATAGCCACAGCGAACATCTCCCACTGAGATCCCCATTGAGCATTCATTGAACACGAACGAAAATAGCTTTCATCAAGCAATTTTTCCTCTCTTTTTCCTTGTAACAGCAAAGTTTAAAAGCAATGCTTTTCCTCTATAATTCACAGCATATAACACAACTGTAATAAAATATTATTTACATATTAATTATCAATTTAGTTATCCCAATAAAATTATACTTTACATACCATTATTATTGACGACAAATAGTCACTAATTACATAAGAAGTTAGTAGCGTCCAACCTGGTACTAGATATTACACAGAATAACTTACATGGATTGTTGCAATATCGAACGTAATAATTATACAAATAAACATATTTCTCTATTTTAAATAGTTCGCCCATTTATAAAGTCTTATGTGTATTTTAATTCAACAAAAATATTTAGTTACTGTCCAACGACAACATTAAATTCAGTTGCGGAAAGGTGTAATCACGCGCGCCATCTCCTGTACTTCCTGGTGTGAAAATCTCAAAGAGGAGAAACATTGTGTACAGTTCAAAAGTAACTTCCGTAGAACAGCTACCATCAATATTCAAAATCCTCAGACAGAAGAAAAGCAGCAAAACCCCTGATGAGCATGTATAGGCTTAAAGCACGCTATAATTTCAACCCCAGTAATTTTCCATTATAGGCAGAGTTAACCGTTTCTTTTGTCATACCTATCATTTCCCAGAAAGAAAAGTTTTTTTTTTTGGTAACCGGGAGAATGACCGAAGGGTATCTTGAAGAGAACTCCAGGTTTCTAAGGCCTTTTACTTCAAACAGGAAAAAATAAGTAATCCAAACAGGAAGGATTAATGCCTGGAGTAAGAATTACTCTTCGTATGAGAGCTAAGATATTAATCTTTGCTAAAACCGGAACTCTTCCTAGTTGGAGAGAGGTGCATATAGATGTCATAAACCTATCGTAATATTCTTCTTGGGACGTTCCTGAAAATGAAATTATAAACCAAACCACTGTTACCTGTTTCTTCTTGGAAAACATTGGCTCCGCGATTCCCAACCTCCACAATATGTAACCTTGGTGGCCCACAGGAAGTTTATTAAGATACTATTCTGACTGAAAAAAAAAAAAATGTTTGTTCAGGAACTAAAAAAAATTATTGTAAAACTCAAAAGGAAAAGCGTGAATCGATTGGGAACAGACAACTTTTATTTACAATTCTTTTCTTGTTTCTGTTTTTATCGTTTCAAGCAATAAAATGATATATTTATTTTCACAGAACAAATAATGAAACTTGTGAACATAAGAAAGGGAAAGCTCGTTTCTAATACTTATTACCAGGCAGTATTAGATTAAGCAATATTTTCACTGTATTTGTTATATACTTTCTTAGCAAGAAAACAAAAACCCAAAAATAACTTCGTGTTTTTAATTGATATTTTAACTGAACGATATAAATTCTCATAACAAAAATATATCTCTTTTCTGCTCCCTACTTTTGGAGTAATTAAGAATATGGAACTGATAACTACGTGATATATTACTATAGCATAAAACAGATCTTACCCTAGTTTTCTGCCTGAAAGTAGAATTCCCTAGCGAACAAAACAAGCGCATTAACTGCTTATTTCTGCGATTGATTATTATGTGGTAAGTTTCTCACTCAGAATAGTAAAATGAAGCAGCGCTGGCCAAAATACGTGCATCAACCAATCCTACCCTCAAGGAAAGGATTCTACAGGTAATCCACCACCATAATCCTACTTTTCTACACATAAGAATTGCAGGTCGACCACAACCACCAATGCTAGCGTATTTTCAATTTCACCACTGAAAACGCAACTCGCGTGATTTAACTGGAAACTCCTCACTCTCTTCCAGGAATTTTACACAACCTTCACTTTTAAGAATCAAAACACACGTGAATGTAACCTTGAGAACTAGGTTACTTATTTGTATAATTAACTGAATCACTCTCGTCAAGCTAGAATACTTGCTATATAAGCACATGCTGAAAGAGACGATAGCCCATTCTATTAATCGAATACAACCAAGTAATTTCAATCACT
>JAGDQP010032417.1:0-13767 GCA_022664845.1 Lepisma saccharinum | reverse complement strand
GCATGCATTTAAATTTTTGCTTCTACATTTATATATATAGAAAGGCATGCATGAACTTTGAGGACGTAAACATGAGGTTAACGGTTTGGTAGTTTATTTTGTGGAATAACCACTCATAGCGGTTAAGCACTATTCCTTACTTCTGTAAAATACAACTTTTTGCTTTCAATGTGCGATTAATGTTGAACTCCGTAGTGTAATGACCCTAGAAATGGAAAATGAAAAGTTGTGATGAATCTGAATCTATAATTACAGACTTTCTGAATGTTGTTTGTTTAATGCCTTCAAATATTTTCTTTTTCAGGCCAATATGCGATGTATTCACGCTTATCACAGACTGCCGTATCAGAGGTAGAGCAGCATGGGAAATACACAAATTGTTCTGCAATTTTGAAAGTTAGGGTGCACAGTGAAAAATCTGTTGTCGAGAATGAAAGCAGTTACGTGAAAGTACATTCTACTTGCAGCTTTCAAACATTTCATGTAATGTTTCTTTTCTTTTTTAGCATTACAAGTTCTTAGCATAGAAATCAGATTTCATCAAGCATGTTATAAAGGGAACCAAGAAAGTTTGGCCCTTTTGTGGAGGTCTGTGTTCAATTGGCCCTAACGGGAGTTGAATGCGAATGGAGATCAGGCGAAGGTCAGTTGTTGGAGTGGGTATATCCAACATACTACCTGGTTGTGGCATTTCAGTTACACCGTGAACGTGCAGAAGGACAGAGTGAACATGAGATCTCCACAGAGCGTACGAGTTCAAACTTGGGTCAAAGGCAGCTGCAGCGGGGCGGAAGATATGCCAGGCCTTTGGTTAGGGTGTCGTGACTACGCGGACAGTGCAGCGGTGGTTTACAAAGTTTAGGGACGGTGACGAAACACTCGAAGATGCACCACGTGCAGGAAGACCAACACAGGCACCAAATGAAGATCTTCAGGCAGCAATTGAGGCGAGCAGTGGCCAGAAATGTCAGGAACTGGGACTACAATTCAGTGTGAGTGGAGAAACCATTCGGCAGCACCTCCATCAACTTGGGAAGCACTACAAATTGGGTCGATGGGTCCCGCATGATTTGACTCTGAGCCAGAAGGCAACGCGAGCAGACACCTGTGTTTCTTTGCTGTCTCGTCTGAGGAAGGAGCCATTTCTGTGATGACATGTGATGAGAAGTGGGTCCTGTACAAAGCTCCACAGCGCCGTCATCATTGGTTAGCATCCCATGAACCGGTTCCAAAACAGCCGAAACCAGCACTGGGTATCGTGCATCGGGAACTGCTAGCAGCTGGTCAGAGCATCATTGCAACTGTGTACTGTCAGCAGGTGAGCAGTGTTAAAAAACATCAAAACTCTGAAGCCAGCACTTCTGAATCGCAAAGGGGTCCTCCTGTTACAGGACAACGCTAAGCCCCACGTAGCTAGGATAACCCGGGACACCATTCTACGCCTTGGATGGGAAACACTATTTCATCCGCCATACTCCCCGGGCATTGGACCGTCCGATCTTCACCTGTTCCATTCCTTGGACAATCACCTTAGAGAACGCCATTTCAAATTCCTAGTAGAGGTGCAAAATGCACTTGATACCTTCTTCTCTTCACGGACCACCAAGTTCTACCGCGATGGAATCCATGACCTTCCAGAACGTTGGCAGAAGGTCGTCGATTCTGATGGGGACTATTTTTGATCTTCCAGGTACGTCTTAGGTGACATATCGACGTTCGAAGGTGGTGGGTGAAAAAGCGACAGAACTTTCTTGCTTACCTTTATAAATATGCGTGACAGAATTGTATTAGTATTTGTCAGAGTCGCGTACCGTAATTTCGCTTTATACGTGATTACTTGGAAATATCTGTACTAGATCATGTGGATATTATATTTACAAGCTGAATCGTGCATTAAATTCCAGCATTTATGAGATTAAGATGATTTGAAATTTAGACCTGGTATAGGTTAAATTAGGTTACATTAACATCGTGCTTAATTCAACGCTCTTTTTACCTTGCCTGGCATGTCTACACCATAAGTAAGTAGATAAAAAATATGGTGAAATGGAAATTTGATGTTAAGTACAGAGTTGATGATAATTAATATTATCATTCTTGTGATGTGAGAGTTGCGGCTGTGTTAATGATGCAGATAGTGGTAAATAGGCCTATATACATGTAGACTTACTTCCATTCATATTAGCAGTCCTCGCAATCATTTTAAAGAAAAGTATGAAAAAAATACTGTTTTATCCCCTCCAAGATAATGATTGGCTTCATTAGGCACAATCTGTAGGTGAAAAGGACAGTTACTGTGAAACTGTTTTCGCAAAGTTCCACATTTTTAGATGGCTTACTTGTAACCATGTGTCCTAACGTTTTTTAATCTTGATGATGATTTGACGAAAACGGCAGCCCTTCTTATAGCCATATTTTGAATTATATTGATCGAACATGGATAGAGTTAGTGTAAAGTTCTGCCCTCGTCACGGGATTATGCACTATACTAGTTGAGGTAACGTAAAGCTTTACGAGCCGTGTTGTTTTTTTAAAAAAGGTCTTTGTCGTAGTAAATATACGTACATAAGATGGATTCGGTGGGGTGTCATTTGTGCATTACAATCAAACACTTATGCGTGAGACAAGGAACATGGAAGTATGGAAAAAGCGTGACACAAACAATGGTAGTAATAAGAGGAAGTATATATTCCAACTGTATAAGGGAAACTGCCTGAGCCAAAGTTGCCTAAAGGCCTTAAAATTCAGGTTAATGCATAAGGGAAATATATTATTTCCCCTTCAAAATATACATAAGCAAGCGTTCCTTAGAGAAAATTCGATCAACTACATCACTGTCGTTGAGATTATTTTGTAGATCGAATTTATGTTAGGTGGTGGTATAATTTGTGCATGCTCTAAAATAATGTGGTTTTATGTCTTAAGAAAATTGATACTTTGAAGAGACCAGAAATATATTTTTGTGTGTTTTAAGAAGTAAAATAATATTGTCAATTGCAAAATTTAAACGAAAAACAAGTGTAGGACTATGCCACTATACAGTCTATCTACGAACAGTCCGTAGCACGAATGAAGTAATATTTTTGTCACGTTGTTTTAAATAATAGAGCCAGATTAAAATGTTACTCAGTTCCAAAATACACATTGTTTATTCGAAACCTTTATTCAGTCTATTACATGGAAATTTTATTTTTAAAATATCCACGTTTTATTTCGAATGCCCTTTACTTATTTTAGCGTTCACGGTATCGGATATTCATTTAACTTCATACGAACATATTCATGAGTGCATATTTTCGGCTGTTTCTCATTTTGTCATAATCGACATAACTCCATTTATGTTCTAGGATGTTCTAAGTACGATTTATACGAAAACCTATCGCAGAGGGGCAGAATTATTTATTAAATTGTTCATTGCCACTACACTCTAAGAAATAAAAATAATGTGTTTTTGTGTCCTCATCCTACTCATAGAACTTGCATATTTTATTTAGGGTTATATTTTCAAATTTTCTTTTTCCCTAGTGACATTCTTGCCTCATATTATGCATATACAGGGTGGAAGAAACTCATTGTCGAAAGTCCAGGAACTAAGATTTATCATCAAAATAAAGAAAAAAAATTCTTTGTAATGTGTTGAATTCCGCGTCATTTCGGAGTTACTTGCTGCCGAAGGCGTGGGAAAATGAATTTTAGAGCTTGATATTTCTTATACCATTATCAGTAGAACTTCGGGGACAAGGTACCTTCAAAGACTTCCAACCTACTCTATCCAAAAATGCATATTCCGGAATTGTGCGATGACTGCGCAAGAGATTCCCAGAAATTCTCTAAGTCGAAATGTGCATGAACTTGGCTTTCCAGCAGGTAACAATAACTCGTTTGCGCCAAGTTCTATATCTCCGAGAGATTTTCTTTTAAATAGCGTGATTGCATAACCAACATGAGTCACAGCTATTCTCCGAACTACCATACATTCAACGAACTCTTTATTTATTTGTTATAAATGAGAGAGAATGTCGTTGCTAATCTGAATGGTGATTAGGGTTACCACTTTTTAATTTCCGGATTCCCGGACACATTTTTGATTCTATGCACAGAACACCTACAGGCTTATTTGTCACCGAAAGAGGTGCGGGGGATTAATACCCAGGTATAATCGGACCTATTGGAGTACCGGACGTTAATACACTAGTTTTCCCTCCCAACAGGTGAGGTACCTGTGAAAATACAAGAAATGGTAGGGAATTTTCACCATACAAATAATACCCTGAACACCTGGGAGAGACAATT
This sequence comes from Lepisma saccharinum, assembly GCA_022664845.1. Classification (NCBI taxonomy): domain Eukaryota; kingdom Metazoa; phylum Arthropoda; class Insecta; order Zygentoma; family Lepismatidae; genus Lepisma; species Lepisma saccharinum. Next base: position 9,474 of record JAGDQP010032417.1, on the reverse strand, counting down.
AGAATAATAGACTTAATTCGAAGTATCTTTCAGTAATTTACTTAATTTTGTTTTAATGTGGTAATACTACCAATTTCAAGGTAACATACAAAACAGAATAATTTACGAAGGTGTTTGAACATAATTATTCCATAATTTTAGAAGAGATCTCCGAGAAGTAGGTGTTTGTAATGGAAACTGGCTTGATCTTGCCTAGAATAGAATCCTATGGATAACGTTTGTTACTGTGGCGATGAACTTGCAAGTTCCGGAAGCCATACAGAGAGAGGAGAAGATGCACACAAGAAAGGGGGAGAGGGTAAGATATATTGCGACCAACCGAAAATGGGTCGCTACAAAGTTTTCTTAGACATTCCTTAACTTTAAAACCAAAGAAACTCATCGTGTAATCTCTGTTCACTGTGTAAACTCTCCATTATTCTACACACCTCTGGAGAAGAGGAATCACTTTGCTCGAATTAAAAATTATTTTATGTAATATTCCAGGAACATTATGCTAACAATACAAGAATGCTTTCTCAGTAGGAACAACTTCTTCTGAACAGTCAGTCAGATCCACTTGAAACGAAGTTCCCTATAAGTAAATCACAATCTTCTTCACCCAAGATTAAAAAGTATCTTTTTCTCCACCAAACCGACTATTGTATGATATGAAGAAAGCCATCTCGTAGGCACATGACGTAGATGTTGTTTTTTTTTTCATTCCAAATGGACAAATTCATTGAACTTGAGAAGACTGGTCGTTTTAGCAGAATGAGAAACTTAATGAAAACTTTAATAACTGAAGTATCCAAGCTCATATCGCCAAAATTTCTACTAGTTAATTTTGTGTTACGCGTGGCATGGCAATTACAAGTAGCAGCGATTAATTTTAAAACATTTGTTTGTAAATTCTGGGGAGAAACTCACTTTCTGTTATTAACGACTTCTGCATGTGCTATCAAAGATTTGATTTCTCAGTATGTTACACAACCGCTTCTGAGCTTTTATTACTGTATTCATAAAAGTCCATAACTTTCGTATGAATACCTTCATGTGTGTAATACTGGGGATGATTGATTAAAGCATCACTAGAAACAGGCAAGAGATACGTTTCGGACCTCTACGTGAATAATTTCAAGAGCATGAGAAGCAAATACAGTACAGACGATTCTTTTTTGGGAGATGACTGCTGTAAAAATTTATTATGCGAAACAAATTTTAAGAACAATATTTTGGTTTCGGTTACTATCCCTTCTATTAACAGTGAAGATAGTAACTATTCCTGTAAAATCCATGCATTTTATGTCATAATTTTAATATCATGACTCATGAATTTATTCATGTCGAACTTATTGCTTTCGGTTTCGTTCATTTTCATTGTGTTCTATTCCAATCGGCATTATTTCATCAGACACATTTTTTCGTTATTCCAATTTCGGATTTAACATGGGCCCTGGCAGACACCTTTCCCCTCTCCTATTTTGGCCTGAGTCTTAGATGACTAAAGGCCACAATAACATTCAAATTCCAATTTCGGGCTTATTCCATTCCCGCAATCAGTAGTTTGCATACTTTACATAATTATTATTGCCAAGGGGCTTCTATAGTTCTTTAAGAAGAAAATTACTATAAAAATTACATTATAGCAACAAATGACTAGAGAAAAATTAAAGTACACTCCTTAGCTTATTTGCAAAGATATTGTTAGGTTAAATTTATAACTTAACGAAGACTTTTTAAAATTATCAAATTACCTAAGACCAGTAACACATATTGTGTTTCGGGTGATAAAGAAATGTAAGGAAAGAAACCATTACCAATGTTTCCTGAGTAATATCACTTCCGCCAAATCATTTTCAAGCTTCATTAAAAAAAAATGTGAGTGACTGGGCAGCATCAGGTCGGTGTAACCCACTTTGGTATTTATTCTATTGTGGCCTAGAGTTTAAAATACTAATTTTTGGTCCCTACAAAAGTAATATAAGAAAATGTACCTTTTGCTAATTATGCTCTGAACCAGTAGTAGTAGTAGTAGTGTTGGACAGGACGATCATAGTCGTTATTGTTTTATTTATAATCTATATTTTATATAATTGTTGCTGGTCTAAGTGATGTCGTATTGATATAGATATAACGGCGGGGCTAGTCTATTTGGATCTTCTTCTCTATAAGGTAGGATAAATAGTTGCTATATGTTCAGGTGGTGGGTATCTGTTAATAACCTGAAGTTTTAAGGTCAGATCATTTTCGTTAATCGTCCGGTACATTTCTAGTAAGTGATGGAGTGGTGGATGATGATAGCGTGGTTGGATGTCTTGTTGTGCATCTATGTGGATTGTGTCCAGGAGTGTTGGGTGAGCCGTACTCCAGCGTTTTGTTATATATTTTAGTCGTAATGTTTCCAGGTGTACTTTAATTTCCGGGAACGTAAGGCGATCACACAGAAGATGTGTGGGACTTCGTAGTTTGATGTGGTATGCCAGCCTTAGAGCGTGTCTCTTCCATATCTGTAGCCTTTTATAGAAGTCTTCGCTGGCTGTCATCCAGGTGATATAACCATATGTAAGACATGGTCGCAAGAGTATTTTGTACGTATGGAGGATGGTGTCTGTTTTTAAGCCCAAGGTAGTGCCTGTTAGCCGCTTCAGTAGTATTAGTCGGTTATTTGCCGCTTTGTTGAGATTGCTGAGGTGAAGTTTCCAATTTAGCTTAGTGTCGAAAATGACTCCGAGGAACTTCGCTGATGTTGTCGTTGTTATAGGTGTGTGGTTGACATGGAGGTCAAGCTTGGTGGGATTTCGACGGACTCTTGTTTTTTTTTTTTTTTTTGTTTGCTGTATTACCAGTTCCTGGGTTTTGAGAGCGTTTATGGTGAGACGCCACCTAAGACACCATGTGTGAAATTTATCTATAGCTGTTTGGAGCAGACGGTTGATGTGTTTGATAGTGTTGTCACAGGTAAGGAAAGCTGTATCGTAGGCAAATGTAAAGGTATGTACTGGAGAAGGTGGTATTGGCATGTCAGCTGCATATAGGATATACAATAGAGGTGAGAGAGCATAACCCTGAGGCACCCCAATATATGGAAATATTGCATGTGATAGACTATTGTTGATGGCAACATATGCCATTCGGTTTGAGAGGAAGTGGTAGATTGGCCGTATATATGTTGGTGGAAGATTGAATTTGTACAGCTTATATATCAGGCCAGCATGCCAGACACGGTCAAATGCCTTTTCCAGGTCGAAAAGTAGCAGACAGGATGGTTTATTAGTGTTAAACTGGTTTGTTAGTATTGTTGTTAATCGTAGTAGGTTGTCATCGATGCTGTGGTTGGGTCGGAAGCCTGTGTGTTGGTAAGGCAGTATATCGTATTTGCTGAGATGAATATGTAGTCTGCGTTCCAGTATGCGTTCTGGTATTTTACTGAAGGTAGGAGTGAGTTGTATTGGTCTATATGATTTGGTGTTTGTCTTATCTTTGTTGGGTTTCGAAAATATGAGTACTTTTGATAGCTTCCATTCTACGGGGTAATATCCAGTGCGTAGTACGAAATTATAGATGGTGGCTAGAAGCTAGTAAACTGAACAGTGCCTCTTTGATGTGGCGGTATGTAATGGTATCGAAACCTGGAGCTGTGTTCTTCCTATTGTTTGTGACTTCTGTGATGTCTTGTGTTGTGATTGGAGTTGTTAATGGCTGGTTGTGGTCGATAGTATGCTCGACGCTTATTGTCAGGTCAGTTTTATGTGGATCAGTCTTGCGTTCAATATTTCTGGAAAATTTGTTATTGCGCAATGAGACGATTCAGGAGTGAATACTGTTTGTAGGCTGTCAGCAAAAATGTTTGCCTTCTCTATTTCAGTATGTGGAGCTGATTTGTCTGTCAGAATTGGGTATGTAGTAGAGGTAGACTTGCCTATTAGTTTATTCAAGTCTCTCCAGAATTTTCTTTCTCCTTCCAAGTTATTTGTATTTCTGATCCACATGCGTTGTTTGTATTCCCGGATGTAGTTTTGCACCATACGTAAATACTGTCTGTGAAGGCACAACGCTTCAAGTGACCTTGTGCGTATACTTCTCTGTATGCTTTCGGTGATAATTGAATTATATTGAGATATTGTGGCGGTAATTGTGGTTTAAACGGGTTGTTGGTGGTACTAGGGATATTTCTTTTGCTTCTTGTTTGTATAGTCGTTGTAAGCTGTGCCATCGCCTGGTCCATGGTGTCAAGATCATGAGGTTCAGGTATTTGTTCTACATATCGTTCTAGGTCTGTTTGATAGTTGATCCAGTTTGCTTTGTTATAGTTGAGTATTGTACGGTTAGCAGTTACCGTTGCTGTGTGTCGAGTAGGAATGTTTAGGTCAAGCTTTATTGGATCGTGATCGCTGCCTATAGAATCAATCACATTGATGGTGATATAAGGTGTAAGTGATGAGGAGGCAATGACAGCATCCAGAGTAGTGTTGCTACTAGGTCTGGTTGCTTTGGGTATTGTACATAGTTCTCCATGTGTGTGTTGACTAATGTGGTCTCGGAAAGTTTGCTTTTCTGCAGCAGTTCGGCTTTGGATGTTGATGTCGGCCATTATTATGTAGTGTCTGTAGTTATTATCTATATAGTTAAAGAAGGTAACCGGTATAGGCGTGTGGGGTCGTACGTAAATCGTAGCTATTGTTATTGGTTTTGCCTTGAAGTAAACTGTACAGATATTATGCTCAGGCATGTTGGCAGATAATTTTGTAGTAATGTTTCGGTGTGATATTTTTGACTTTATTCCTATAGCTGTGCCTCTGTGTGCTCTCTCAACTTGAGGTCCGTCGTTGCGCAACAGTGAATATCCTGGAAAATGTATTTGCTGTTTTGGTTTAAGAAATGTCTCGTTTAGAGTAAAACATTTGACATCTATTTCCTGAAGAAGGTGTTGGAATATTGCTTTTCGTTCCTTTAGTGACTGGATATTAAGATGTAGCAATGTTACCACGTTTCGTTTATCCATCCTGGTTATCGTTTGGGAGAGGGTTGATTTTGAAATGTACATGGCCGGGGTACGTAGCTTGTACCGTGAGTTTATACATGAGCTCGGCTTAACTGCTGCAAAATATGTGGCCTGAAAAATGGATGGATGTTTTGTAGTGTTAGGGAGAAGAAACGAATCATATCTTCGACCGTAACTGGTTCCCTGAGAGAATTGCTGTTGGTGACCGGAGGATCCGTTGTTCGAACAGAAACTACTAATCCCGGTGTTGTGGGGTTTCCTGTAGGCTTGGCTTTGCACTTTGCGCTGTACGGTGCGTGTTCCTCAGTACATGTTGCACATTTTAGTGGCTGGTTACCATTCGGGCAGCTTTTCGTAACGTGGGCTTGGCTACAGTAACCGAACTTCGGTGTTCATTATAGCTCGCATCTTACCGGTAGAGGAGGTTTTGTGTTAGATAGTACGACCCTGTGGCGTTTTCTATATATGTAGGCCCCTTGCTCGAGTGAATATTCTTACTATGTAAGTAGGGCCAACCGTGCAAAGAATCCGGAGGCATTTCTCAACAGGAGCACCCTCACTATGTAGCTCATTATAGATTTCTTCCTCAGTCCATGTTGGGTCTACTCCTTTGATGACAACGGACAGCATGGGTGGTTTGCGTGGTGGTGGAGGTACTCTAGCTTTACGTGGTGACAGAGCTTCCATCGTAGCTGTTTTACCAAAGATTTCGTAACTAGCCTTGTTTCGAATCAATCTGTGTAAATCAGGATTTCTTGATTTTAGTATTATGCCATTTCTGGTGAAGACTATTTCATGTATATCTGCTCGTACTTGAATAGCTGCTCGAATACAGTTTTTGCGGTTCTGAAACGTGGTTCAAAGTTTTTAAGCATAAAGTTGAAAAGTTATTCATTGTTTGCATCAGTTTTGTGTCTGTTGTCCTTGTTGTTCAGAGTAGTGTCAGTTTGTCTAGGTTGTTCAGTATTTGAAGTAGTAGCGTCCATTGACTTTTCGGATCCGGAGAATGACTTTTCAAAAAATGGAGATCTGGACCTAGGTCGTTTCTCATCTTTGTTGTTTTGTCGGTAGGTGGTGACTTCTGGCGGCTGCGTCGCGAAGAAGCACGTTGCTCTTTTGCCGTAGCTTTAGTTCCTGGTCCTCTGACTACTGATTTTGGTAATTTATGCATTTTGTACCTTTGTGAATAGCTGTGGTCGGCGTAAGAAAAATCGATCAGTTTCCCAGTTCAAGCCCTTTTCCGTTGCCTAAGATGTCACCCCAAAAAAATCCTATGCCGTTCCCAATGAAGTAGTATATTACCTTAAATTAACCTAAATGCCGTTTTTTAACTGGTGGCTCACCCAGCGTGCAGATAAGTTGTTATGCTTGTTTATCCTGGCGCATATACCAGAAGCCTGGTGGCTTTATGCGTTCGAAAATCTCAAAATAACTTTCACCCTCCGACACTGTAGAGTGACGTAAGTCTGAAACTGACGGTATGCTTCTCAATCTCAATTATGAGTATGCATCACAATATTATCGCAGAAAAGTTAACCAATCAGAGTTAAACTAGGTTTTAGTCCCGGTTGTTTCGAACGGTCGACTACCAATTTTTTTTTTATTCAGGTAGATCGTCCTGTGCCCAGAATGCTCTGAACCTTTTTTTTTCTCGCGAGAGGCATAAGGCCTCTTTTGTTAGTCACCGGAGTGACTAACACCCACTAGAGGGTTACGCCCTCTCTATAGGGAAGTGATGTATAGGAGAGGAGGATGAGTAGGATTGGGGGTGGTCTAAGGGAGATTACAAAATGTATTTATCCTTTATTTTATTAATATCTTAAATAAATGGTTTCCATTATAAGCATTACGCTTATAATCATATGTTTGGTTCAGGATCCATGATTATGATGGCTAATGAGTAATGGGGATGTAGTGCAATTTTACGTCACAAACATTAAAACGGACAGGCGAGGGTGAATCTTCTTACCCAGGGGCGACTCTGGGTGTGATGAGAGACAGATGAGCCCTTGTCGAACACTGATGGGAGACTTTGTTGTGATGGTGGTGATAGGTGATAGAAAATGTAATGAGAATGATAATAATGATAGGGAGTATCATTGTCTTATAGTGCAGTTTCTAGTGGGTTTGTGTGTACATAGATGTAAGGACCGGAATAGGTAGGTTGGAGATTCATGTTGAGGACTGAGCGGGCTGCGAATTGGAGTTGGGATAGAACGTTGTTTCTTTGGAATGGATATAGGTTTTGCAAGGTAATGGTGATGAACGAAAGAAATTGGTCGATGGTAAGAGGTTGTGATGGGGAGAGGACTGGCGACTGGGATGCTTTAGTCTCTGGAGGGCGAAGAGGTAAAACGAGTCCTGGATTGTCTGGAGTAGGTTCTGGTCTGTTTTTACATTTGTAACTGTAGGTAGGATGTTGATGGTTGCAGGTATTGCATTTCGGTGGTTGGTTGAGATTTGGGCAGTCTTTGGTGCTGTGTAATCCTGTACAGTATCCACATTTTGGTGTATTTGGACACTGAGATGTTGTATGATGATTATACTGTTGGCAGTGTTCGCATCGTGTTGGTAGTGGAGGTTGTGAATGAGAAGGTTCTACTCTGTAACGCCGTCTATAGATATAGGCTCCAGATGTCAGTAGGTTAGTGATGGTTTCTGAATGATTGGTCAGGACACGCACCATGTAGCTAGGTGTGCCGAGTTTGGTTTTAATACGGATGCATTTTGATAGAAGATGGCCTTCGGTTTTGAGTTCCTGTATAATTTCCTCATCTGTTAAATCTGGAGTGACCCCTCGTATTACTACAGATAAAATTGGTGCTCTACGTGGAGGTGGTGGTTGTTTCAAGCTAGGAGCATTAAGTTTAGTGAATTTTGCAGAAGTTCCGAATATTTCCAGGCTATGTTTGTCTCGTAATCTTGTGGCTAGGTTAGGATCGGAAGATTTTACTATGATGCCATTACGTGTGTGAATGATGCGGACAATGAGGTCTCTTGATACATATTTCAGAAATTGTTGGAACAGCAGTTTGGTATTTTGAAATTTGGGGTCGAAATTTGTAAGTAGATAGGAAGTAACTGAATTATTGGTAGATCCTAAGAGAGAGTCTGCATAATCACTGTGCGCCATTTCATGATCGGAACCTGAATCGCTGATAGTGTGCGTTTTCTTAGTCGGAGGAGAAGTTGATGATCGTCTGGAGTTGTCCATGCTGGATGAAGCTAGTTGATCGGTAGTGCGTTTTTGATGTGCCTTTGTTCTTGTTTTTATGGTAGCTGAATACGATGGAGGATCAGAATAAGGTGGTTTTGGAACCTGTTGTGGTAGATGATGTCTGCCAGAATGATGAGTAGTCATATTAGTTGAGAGTGTCCCCTGAATGACTAGATATAGACATAAAAATATAGTCAGAAATATCACATGTGACAGGACCGTCACAGTGACGTCGTTGAAGGATCTGTCGACAGTCGTGATGAATGATAATGGCAACTGTGGCTCCCCTAAGAGACAGCAATAAGTCCTCTTGGTGATGTCGACTTGTTAAAAAACAAAGTCCTCCACTGAAATCCAATGAGCAAAAAACTGGTACTAAAACTGTACGGCAACAGTGACTTTCCCAGATCTGTGTGATGTTTTCTGAACCAGAAAAGCGTCAAACCGTCCTATTTTATTTACCTGAATATATGTGAAAACATCTGTTTATTAAAGTTAGTTTCAAAACGAAAGAAGTAGAGCTCAAAGTATTTACAAGCCCTTTACTTAACTTTTAAATGTTTACAGGCACTCAACCTCTACTTTTGTCCTCTACGACGCTGAAGCATGAAACTGTGCTCACGTAAGGAACATTTCGTGCTGCCATCTATAAATCAACTAATCACTACAGTTCAACCAAAATGGATTAATTTTGAAAGATGATTTTTTCCAGGAGCAGTCAACGATAACTTTGGCTATCTCAAGAGTTTTAACTTAAACATATATTTAGAATATTTTTCTTTATTTGCAAAAAAGAAAAAGGCAGATATATTGTGTGCTGTAGAGTGAAAATATAATTTAAATAGGCCAGTGGAGAACAATATCACAGGCATGTATAACTAGAACTTTCTTGCTCTAGAAATAGGAATAATCAATACGGCCGTCAGCGCGAGTCACGTACCAAGACTACTGAACCAAGACATATTGAGGACGGTCTTCCTGCTCGAATCTCTCAGATAACTCTGTCGTCAGCTGCTACGACAGCACAAGGTGATCGGAAGCAAGCAGCCATTTTGGATCAAATAGAAGCGTTTGCTGTAATTTTGAAAGTTGTTGAATTTAGCATGTTTTACATAGATTTTTTATTTTAAATTTTAACACTATAACCTGTATGTTACATAAGGGAATAAATAGCTTATGTTTTGTAGAGATATTCTGGGGATATCAGCCAGGTGAAATCCGACGTTTCAAAAACATACATTGTTCTCATCTTCAGGGCAAGTGTGGGTATCGT
>JAGDQP010032416.1:0-21331 GCA_022664845.1 Lepisma saccharinum | reverse complement strand
AAAAAGTAAAAAAAAATATAATAAATTGAATTAATCTTATGAATCGGAAAATAAAAGCGTGGGTGCTCTTGCTTATCTTGACATAATATCTAAGAACATCCACGCTTTTATTTTCCGATTCATATGATTAATTCAATTTTTTATTTTTTTACTTTCTAGTCCATCTTTAAAAAGCGTGTTTTTTTTTAAAATCCTTTTTAATTAATTTTTTAGAACTGTCTTTTATCAAAGAAAATATGATAAATTTTCGTTAAAAATGTCCTCTTTGGTATGTCTTTTCCAAGGGAATGTAATAGTTTTTAGATGAACTTCCAATCGTAGTCCATCCGAAATTTTCATTCTTTTGGGATAAAATTTCCATCTTTTGAAAATGAACACTACTCAGTTTGAAACTTATTCTTTTCGCTCTTTTTTAAATGAAATGTGGCAACACTGCTAATCCAGTTTTTATGTTATTTACATTGAATATTTTTTTTATGTAATTCTTCTTTTTATGTACTCCGTTTTCACTATCCGAGGTGCAGGTTAAATCTGAAGCGTCACAAATAGATAAGTTATACACAAACTTTTTATCTTTAATATTTATTTAGAAACATTGTCCAGTTATCATGTTGATTGCTGGATGTTTAAATTGATTGCTGGTTAAAATACATGCAACTTAATTTGAATTAAAACAAATTAAGGTAGCAACGTTGTCAATATGGTAGCTCAAATAACGTAATAAAAATCTTCTGTAATGAATGAAATTCAACTCTAGTACAGTAAATTTACAGTTAAGTTCGCTCAGTTGCTTTGGTTAGATCAGTTTAAGACACGTACATTGATTTTACGGTGATATCACTTGCACCAGTAAAAACACCGTCAAACTAACGCCAGAGTCATCGTAGAAATTTCTTTTATGGTGCAACAACGGTGGATTTCACCGTAGAAAACATTTCTATGGTGAGATCACTGCTGATTTTACGGTGATATCACTGGTACCCTTGCTGCTAGTAGTTTCAGAATAAAACCGACAATTTTGTTTTCACTACGTACAAAGACATCCGCAAGGAAAAGTTTGCAACAGCCTGTAAGTTGACTAACGATCAAGGCGCGGGCACACTAGGCAGTTGCGAAGTGCCCCATTTTAATCCTTGTACTCTATTAATAAATAAATACCATACTACTATTCAAATACGAACCCTAATTTTGTCCATTATTGGGTGCACAACTTTAGTTCTATTCACTAGGGATCTCTAAGATCGCTGTTCTAGGCACTAATTTCTTAAAAAGTAAGGTGTTTTCCTTTTTAGAGATTAGTCCAGATCCTATTTTAGAGATTAGTCCTTTACGTTCCTTGGGTAAATCTTTACATACAGATCGTTCTTTAGATAAATAACCAAAGTAAAATTTATTTTCTAAAAGACAAGTAAGTGTTGTGTTGTCAGCACAACGACTCTCAGCGCCTCTTTTTCGACTTCCGACCTGAAAATCCACTGCTTCTCTATTCAAATACCTCTCCAATTGTTTTCGCAAGCCCCAAACATGGAATCTAACCCAGGACCGCACGGAAGTTGAGAGCGTTAACTACTTGGATAAACAATTGACTTCATCCAAGACACACTTTTCTAACCCTCTGAACTATGGTAAACGAGAAACATTTTCAACATAGCATACACTACATGAGCTGGGAACCTGAGAGAAAGATCTCTCTGTGTGTGAATTTCACTGCAAAGCGGCGACAACAAAAACGGCAATGGACAATACAGAGACGAACAAAAACGGCAACGATCCAGCCAGCCAAAAGTGGTCTAACAAATATGATAGATGACTTCGTATAAGCTCTGGGGAGGCGGCGCAGCTTTGAGTGTCGCTCACGACAGCCATCCTAAATTACGATTCGCAGGATTCTCCTCAGACTCACCAGTCAAATGTTGGAACCTATCCCTTCTCACACAGCTATAATCAAGTGTAAGACGTGGCTGTCTGCGTACCCCTAAGGCACTGTCAGCAACTAGTAAAAACCAGAAAGACAAAACCGCAATGCAAAATCTGTGACATCTAATACCACGACAAAAACCGCGACACGAAAACAATGGATTGATTTGCGGTAAGGACTCGTCAGGGAAAGTCCACAGTCCGGATGCATGGACGGACACACAGACAAGAGAACTCGTTGGGCTTGAGATGAACGACAGAGCTCATAGGACACATCAACAAAACAGCAACGGCACTAACTACAAGACCAAAAACTGCGATGAAAAAAACCGCTACAACAAAACAACACCCAAAATCGTAATGACCGTAACTGCGATGGCAAAAACCGCGGCACCAAAACAAGATGACGACAATAAGAGCGACAACAAAACATCGACTAGGTAACAATAAGGGATAATGGGAGGGTCCAGAGATGATTAACATAATCAATAAAACAAAACATAAAAATATAAAGAATAAGAAAAACAATAAATTGTATGTAGGAAACTACTCACCTCTAAATCTTTACATATTCTCTTCTTGCTGTTTTGAGGTTTCGGCTCGAATTGCGGGAGAGTCCTCACGAGTTGTTCAGCCGCTTCGGCTAGTCGCTGGATCTGAGACTCGACGAGGACAGGCGTTAGTTGTAAAGGGGATCCCGGACTAGGGTATTCCTGCGACTATACAGAAAAGAAGTCAAATTTTACAACCGAATCTTTGAAAACGTACAGAATAAAGAAACAATTCATAACTAAATAAAATAATACCAACAAATTACGAGGGATGTTCGGAAAGTTCTAAGAATCGGATAGAACAAAACACAATATCAGAGTGGTTTAGGTTTTATTCTTCAGCATAAACTCCTCGAAGACTAATACACCGCTGCCAACTGTCTTCCGATGCCTTGACACCAGCAGAAAATGACGGTTCGTCCACGGCTGCAAAATAGCCTGCCACTTTGGAGATGACTTCTTCACTGGACTGAAATTTCTTGTCGCCCAAGAATATCAAGCTTTAGGAACAGATGGAAGTCACTAGGGTCAAGATCAGGCGAGTACGGGCGGGGGGCGGTAGAACTTGGAAGCGAAGTGCGCCCAGTTTTCGGTCTGTGACCGATACTGAATGCGCTGGAGGTGTGAACAGGCGCCGAAAGTTTCCTCATGCCCAACTCCTCAGTAAGAATGTGTTGTCACCATCATCTGAGATGCCCACTACATGAGCTATCTTACGTATTTTTAATCGTCTGTCAGCCAGCACCGTATCATGGAGTTTAACGATTATTTTTGGTGTGATGGCGGTTGGAAACGTCAGCTGCAGTGGCCATCTTCAACACTATCCCGTCCAAGCTTGAACAGCGTCGTCCACTTGCTAACAGTGGCAAATGATGATGCCAAGTCTCCCAACACTGTGTCCAATTCGGCTTTGATGACTGTCGCATTTATGCCCTTCTTTACCAGAAACTTGATGACCACTCGAACTTCCTTTTGTTCCATGTTGTCATGTCACTAGCACTTTTGCTCCCTCCCGTGCCTCTGCAAACCAGACTATCGGACGAGTGGGGATGCACGTTTCTCTACCAATTCAGAATAAATGTGGCCTTATATTGCGCATGCTTTTGTTCCGATTGCAACGCTATCTCTGAGCGATTCTCAGAACTTTCCGAACAACCCTCGTACGTGTTCATGTTTGTGTAAAAGAATTGTAATATATTTACCTTTTATTTATGCCCTTTTCTTCTATCCCTTTCATGAATTTCATGCGAATCAAGTAGGAATAATCTAAATATTGTAGTGTTTAAGATTAGTGAAAGCTCAATGATTAAGTCAGATTGGTTACTTTAAAAAGTACTACACATTTTATATACTTTGTAATTTCGTTACTATGAGATGCTGGCCAAAACTAATTTTAAAAAGCTAAGCTTTATTCAATGTTGAATCGGTGGGTACAGAAAGTACATAAATCACTGTGATAAGATATTTACACATTTTGTGTAGCATTTCTATGTCACTACAAAATTTGTTTGTAAAATTCAACAAGCAAATTTGGCTTATATTGTTTCTGCACTCAATGAACAAAATTGATGCCGACACCTCGATGGGCTTGTGGATTTCAACGCTCGGGACTCCATCCACGACATTGCGAATTCGAATCCAGCCTGGTTCGTAAGCTTGTGGATTTGCTCTAGTGTAATCGTCACAGGCTGACGTCAGTCAGTAGTTACTAACCCAAATAGTTTACCAAAGTTTTAATAAACAAAATTGAGGACTGTAATAGCTTCAAAACCCTCTTCTTCAAGGAGCAAACCATCGAAACAGGATATATATAATTAATACACGTACTTTATTTCTTACAAGGAAGAAATTGGTTTTAAATAGTGGAAAAGTTTTCAAAGAAGCAAATTTTTCTTTAAAAAAATAAATAAAATAAATAGATGCTAGTATTGTTCGCGATCTTGCTATGTACTCGTATTATAGAAAAAGGCAAATGATCCATTAAACCTTTAAATTGGAACATTGAGACAGTTTTATCAGGAAAAATATGATGCAAAAAGTAGAACTCCAGCATCAAAATTCACACCACATCTGTTTCAAGCACAGCGCTGTTTTCCGCATCAGTACTGGTCACTGGACCTACTATTTGTAGATGTATTATTTATGATTTTCGAGAGTCTTATATATCTGTGCCGACCAGGTAGCCAGGCGACTCGAGTCTCGCCTGGGACATGGATTTTTGTGAATTTTAACTAGGTATATAGGCCAAATCATGACGGACCGAAGTTAAAAATTACTAGACTGGCCCATACAAAATAAAGTTTACTAAAGTTTACATATATATCTGAAAGTAAAGTCCCAAATTTTGTACTTTCTCCTCAAAATAAACAAATCCATAGGAGACAAAAACTCGTTTTTGAATTTTCGATCGGCTTACGTGATTTCTGCACTTACCGATGCAATTAATTACAGTAGATTTTTTTAAAAAAAATTATAGTTATTAAAACAAGAGATTGTAGCTATACTGTTTATTTTGTTTTCAATAAAAATCTATGTATGATAACAATTGGGAAGCTTTCTGCACTAGAAATGATCCGAAAATTGACCTTACACAAGAAGAAAGAGATCATTTGAAACAATTTTTGTTTTTTGAAAACATATCGACAACAATTTCTTTGTGTTTGTCTAGAAATAACGAAATCAAGGACTTTCTGGTCTCATACAATAGCTGGCCTAATTAACAATGAAAACTGTTAGATACATCCCTGACAGAAGAGACTTCGGTTGAAGAAGTACAGAAAATATATAACATACAGGAATATCTTGTAGAAGCTAAGGACATTGTCTCTATTTGTGCACCTGCGGATTCGTATTTCGATTTAGATGCGTGTCTAATCTGAGTAAGGTGTGTTGCCTAAACATTATTTATTGAAGTGATATGCTCACCTCGGGGTTGTGAGATCTGACGCGCTAGACTAGCCTAAGAGGTTTCGTGTTCAAATTCCGACTGGAACATAAATTTTTGTAAGTTTTATGAGAATTCATATGAACGAGACGTGAAGAAGTCAATAGTTACTAAAATGCACCAACCAAAATTAAACTTTATTCAAGTTTTATTGAAGTGATATGATTAGACGAATTCATGTCAATTGTACGGCATTACATTAGATGAACCTTTAGCCTACGTCTGTTTTATGGTTAATTATACTGAACGTATATTGTTTTTAGTTTTACTTTTTTCACATGCAATATGTGCAAGATAGAATAAAACTTATTCCATGGAGCTAACTTGGACTTCAGCTGGTGACGTCACTTCCAAGCCGTCAGGCCTTTATGTCTAGGTGGTCTTGGTTACTTCAACTTGCTTCAAAATTATGTAAAATTCACTCAGGGAGTCTGCCAAATAAATACCTTCTAATCACCGTACCTCTTCAAAATTTCTTCCTACATCCTCATTGATGCGCCCAAAACCATGTGACAGTCGGTACGAAGAAATCGAAAAACTCCCAAATGCTCTTGCAAAACCTTCCAGAATTTCGAAGTCTTTTTACAAAATGCCTAGTACCATTAACCAATCACAAACCATCTCCACACACACTATATTTCTAGCATTAAGAGCTTTGTTGTTCGTTAGTATATAATGGAAACAGCAGTAAAGAGTTCGCGTCTTTGCTTTTTCTGTCGGAGGAGTTCTGCAAAGCGCAAAACAGGTTCTAGTCTGTAAGGAGAACAGGGCGAGTGGGGTAAAACTTGCCAACCAAAGTCCATCAATTTTTGACGGGTGATGACAGCAACATGTGGCCTGGCGATATCATGGTGGATGATGACTTCATGCTGTTTGACGCACCCTGGCTGCTTGCATCGCAATGTTGCTCTCAGACTGCCCAGTTGTTGACAGTAGAAGGTGAGATTAATGATTTAGTTAGGTTGAAGAACCTCCCAGTAAGCTATGCCTTTGACATCTTACCACACATTTTACATCATCTTCTGGGGATGAAGTTCTGGTTTGGATGTCGATGGACGCGATTCAAAAACGCGACTCAATCTCTCGATGCTGTACGTTCCGGTACAGAGCACACTTCTCATCATCCGTAAAAATGTGTGTTAAGAACCGGCCCTCCCGTTGAGTCAGACGTTACGGTTCGAGCCGTCTTTCAACTGTTGTCCTGTGTACCTGGAAGGTTTCCGCTAATTCGTCTGTGGTTGGATTTGGGCTCTTTCGTATGGCTTGGTCGAGATCCTCTTCGGAAAACACTTACGGACGTCCAGGCTGTAGTTGATCTTGACAGATTGCGTCTCCATCCCTGAATTTTCGAAACCACCGACATTTGCAATCGTTAACTGCATCTTTACCATACCCTTCCTGGATGCTGCAGAAGACTGTGGACGCATTACTGCCTTTATCAAACTAAAAAAGTAACTACTCCTTATCGGTCTTCATTTCACCAACACCATACGCTGTTCCTGTCTGCTCGTCCATACTCACTGTCTGTACTTGTGGCTGCTCCAATGTGCCCCCGATTACGTGGCTACCGATTGAAGTTCTGGGAGCGCCATCTGTGAGGTCAGTGCTCTGCTAATCTGTAACATGTCAAAACGGGTAGAAGTTTTGCACTTACTCAATAACATAATAGTTCTAATCGAATTGATTACGGCAACAATTTTACAATAGTAAATACGTTATTGATAATTTCAAGATTATGCTGTTAGATAAGATCGTACGTGTTAGAACTGTGAATGACACCTACCTGATTATGCCCAGGTGAAGGTTCACTTCCTTCCTTATTGAAGTTCGGGCTTGGACTACTATGATTGTTACTTGGAACGGCTGACATAGGAGGACTTGGCCTCGCAGATGGCAGTACTGGAGACGTCTGCGGCACCTGCGGTTGCTGAGATTGTTGGCTTTGTGGTTGAGGTTGCGGCGTCTGCGACAGATTAATCGGCCGCGTAGGGTTGATGGGAAAGCCTGTTGCTGGCATGTTAGGAACCAACGGCGTCTGGAACAATGCTAGAAAGAAGCAAATTGATCTATATCAGACATTGAAGTACAGTTACGCTATTTTTAATACATAAATGAGTGATTTATCACAAAAAACAAAGATGGCCATAAAATGACTTTTTAAGCTGACAGTTGTTATCGCGCTATGAGTTTGCTCAACAAACTCAACAATTTATCTTACTCGGAAGAAAAGAGGATATTATAAAGATAATAAGGATTACATTATGATTTCTGTCAATGGTAATTCAATTAAATCTGTGCAGGTTTAATGTGTGGTGGATTCTAAAGATAAGCCATAATAAGCGTTTTGTGTAATATTTGCTTTGCCTGCGTTGCTTTCTACATAAAGTTATCATGCACGTTTCCTTTCTTTTTGTACAAAGTACAGTATTTTATTAGTGGATAAAACTTGTGGCATGTATCTTGGTCCACAGACTTTGTATATATAATACGCAATTTTTTGTTCTAATATTTACCTTTTTTTATATAAGTATGTGATAGGTAAACAACTGACCATCTTGGCTTTTTTTCTATTTTGAGTGTAAGAGAAGTGTAATACTTTATATTTTATGCAAATATAATTATGTAATGAAGGTAGTTATTATAATTGTCTTGTGAGGTGTTTTAATGATAAGTATGTAGTGTTTAGTGTCTATGTAAAGAGAATTTTATTTCCAGTGTGATGATGTAAAGATCTTAAGCCGTATGCATAAAGTCAAGTATAAGTATTTACTAGTAATTTTTGAAGTAAATACTTGGATTGGTATGCATAAAAATAAAGTTTACCATTTACTAGACTTCCAAGTAAATGCTTCAAAACGGTATGCATAACAACTAGTATATACTAAATACTTCAAGTAAATACTTATTGTTTCTTAAGTCTGCTGTTTAGCGGACTTGTATCTTATACTAGTGCAAACAGGGTGCCTGATTGCAGGTGCAGGTTCCTGCGCAAAAAGTGTACAAAAATCGAAGAATAGCAGATAACGATATACATCGATCACTTTATAGATTTGAAGAAGACAACGTAAAGTTTTTGGCTGATACACTTTTAGGGAATGGCGAAGAAACAAGAGGTATTTCTAGAAAAGCAAAAAATGGAGGTATTTCTAAGGTACATTGGTGATCAGGGATTCTGGATCGAAGTTGGTGAGGATAGAGATGTGCATCAGCGTACTGTAAGTAGATCAGTCAGAAAAGTAGTGCGTAACATTTGTGATAAGGCACATGAATGGATCCAATTTCATGAAACTTTGACAGAAACTGAAATGCTAAGGCTAACTGGCAGACTTTTGTTCAGTTACCAGGTTGTATTGGAGCTATTGACTGTAGTCATGTAGAAATAATGAAACTGAGCATGCAAGGTGACGAATACATCAACAGGAAGAACAGACTGACAATAAATGCCCAGGCCACGTGCGATGGAAAAGGATGGTTAAGTGTTGACGCCCAGTGACATGATAGTCGGATTTTACGCAAAAGACATGCGCAAGAGTTATGATTGAAAGGCCATTTCGACAGGTAAAAGGGAGATTTCCAATTTTGAATTAAAAAATCAGGCTAAATCCTGATATAATACCATCTGTGATCGTGAGTTGTTTCGTATATCGTAGAGCTTCATTGTTATATGTTTTGATATTCGCAACAACAATCAAGCGTTTTCAACAATGAACTAAAACGAAAATAGAAAATTGGCATGGATCGAACTCTTGAATTAGTTATGAACTTTCTTCCCTGAAAATTAGAACTCTCTAGGCTTGAATTTGTTGTCTCTCTAGGCTGTCATTCTCTACAAAGTTGCATCTGCCTGACCGTATTTCTCTCTGTCCAACGTCTGCAATGACTAGATTTCAACAGTAAAACTTAGGTAAACTTTATTGTTATATGGGCCAGTTTAGTAACTTTGTACTTCGGCCCGTCACGATTTGCCCTTTAGCTATTAAAATCAACACGCATGCCCCTGCCGGGACTCGAACCCGGTACCTTCGAGCCGATGGACTACCGCCGCAGAGCGCTCGGCCACCCGACCGGCTAGATTTCAATAGTGTTTCATGTGCAAAAGTTCTGTGTATCCATGGCCACTATCAGCATTGGGATAACTTGAATGTTGTTGCATCTAAGTATAGTGTATGTAATACGTACCAAGGTCCGTTGACTTGGTACGTACTGCGTGAAGAATAGATTTTGAAAAGGTCTGTGTTGGGAGAGGAAAATATTTGTTGCTTGACAAGATCTTACGAGCAGAGCAACAGAGAGATGGAGGGAGTTTGGGAACAAGGTGCAGATGAATCTCACAAAGAGAAGAGAGAGAGAGAGATCCGAGCTGTCTGGCTGGAACCAACTCACCGAAAAAACTAGATCCGATCCTGTTTTTTGTATGTGTCCAACACTTTACAAAAAACATCCTTTTTACCATTGCTCCTGCTACCACTGTACTCCTTCTCCTGTTGTTGTTCCGGGAAGACCTTGAAACAGAGTGATGTTCTTTTGTTCCCAACACTGTATATATATTTTTTGTATTATTTTTGGTTCGGGTATTCTTGAATTTTTTTTTAGGGAGTAATGGGTTGGTTGGCTGCATGGTTTGCTTGCTTGGCTTGCTAGTTCTTCTTTCAAGCCTTGACCCCCGGCCCGTGTATATTTTTTTTATAGTTTCATTTTAGTTCTTTTTGCTATTCCTTCATCTCATTCTCCTCTTCTTCTTCCTTCTCTTTCTGTTCGTTCGTAGCCAGTTTTCTCTCTCTTCTGAGCTGCATATTAATTACTACAAAACAAAAGCGGCGGTACTCAGGCAGGGGGTGCTACGGGAGACGCCTTAAAAACAAAAAAAGCAGGTTAGGAGAAAAAAATAGCAGAATGGAGAATCTTCTCAGTGACTCCCTCAGTGTAGCCAGCTCGTCTCTTTTTGCTGCGACTACTGCAGTACCACCTTTTCTTTTTTCCTCTTTTTCTGT
The DNA here is from genome assembly GCA_022664845.1 of Lepisma saccharinum. Taxonomy (NCBI): domain Eukaryota; kingdom Metazoa; phylum Arthropoda; class Insecta; order Zygentoma; family Lepismatidae; genus Lepisma; species Lepisma saccharinum. The sequence goes on along the minus strand of JAGDQP010032416.1, from coordinate 10,928 downwards.
TTTCCGCAATACATAACTACAGGTTAGCTTGTTTGCTTTCAGTTTGTTGCAACTGTTTGTGTTTTAACTTAGCCTGGTTACGGTAGCACCTTCCAATATGTATACAAAATGAAACGTATGTATGTGTACGCTTTGCAAAAGGATTATTATTACAAACGTTACAAATAGTTCGTAAGTAGTCTCGTTCAGTAACAATTTTGAAAAATATTTTGTTTGATTCTCAATTTTCTCGAAATGTAAAGCATTTTTTTTTTTATTAAAAAAAATCATGTTTGTTATAATTTATTTAAAGTAAAATTCATGTTCTAGAAAGAGCTGTAGCAAGCGAAGAAGTATTTTTAAAAAAAAATCTTTTAAAAATATATAAAAGATCGCGATCGAACGGGAAATGTTATAATTACTATGCAAAATTGAATTTAATTCTATTGATATTTTAACAAATAATGTTATTTATTAAAATGTACTAATTTTCTTAGAAACTGTCCAAAATAACAAATTCAAATTTTCGTGTATATTGGGTTGCATAACAAAATGTCGGTTTGGCAAATATATATATATATATATATACACAAAATGTCGACATAGTTTCTAAAAAAATGTTTAGTAAATATGATAGTATGGTGAAAATGACTATACCATATGACATATCAGTATTTTAAAATTGTATATTTGATTACTTAAAGAATAATTTAGAAAAATGCTTTCAATGCTTCCTTTTCTCAAAATAAAATTTCCTGTTTCAGGCATATTGTAACAAAACTGCTGTTACTCGTGTGTTTTGAAAATTCTCGATACATTACTTAAGACTTTAAGTTACCTTTTCTGCATTTACAATGTTTGCTGATTGGTCAAACAAGATAATATAGTTTGTGACCCAAACTCTGAGGTGATCTCGATACTACGGTCGCGGACTTTCAAATGGTAAGCCTAGTGGACAGGCAAGCAGGTTCGGGTTCTACTGTCAGCCATGCTGGCTGAGAATTTGAAGTTTTTTTCATCAATTTCGCTACGTGAACGCCGGGATAGTACCTGGACTATCATCAGGCTGTTACTTTCCTCTTTCCTCGCTCCGGAAGAAGTCTCGCCGAAGGATATCATTTCTCAAACTTGTGACAGGCTTGGATGCTGCTTGTCTATATATACAGTATAGTGTCTGAGTCAAAAATGTAATTTGAAAAAAAAATAATAGTTTGCGAAAAATCTTTCCTGTGTTTACATCGTATTTGCATGCATTGCAAATGCGAAAAAAATTAATAGTTTTATCACAAAGACTTATCCAATTTCCTTGTGATCGCTCAATTATCATCGGATTCTCTTAACGATGAAAGAACATCATAATACAAAATTAACCACACAAGAGATAATTGTATGATGTAAGCATGAGAGAACAGTTCTTCACGAACACCGTATGTGGTCATTAGTTGATAATAGTTCTCTGTTGCATAGCCACTATTGTGTGAACTTGGCATTGATCGATATGTGTGTCTCTGGAGCAACGCGACAGTTTACCTCCCCCTTCTGTCTTGGCTCGCCTCGACAGCTTCCTACCCCCTTCCCCAGCTCAAAGTTACCGGTGTGTCTCCTCCGCCCTCGATGTCTGTCCGCTTCTATAGGTGACCTTGGTGGGGCTGCTAAGTACGCCTTGCGCACACAAAGTATTACGCATAAAAAAAGTACAATAAAAAAAATACCAGTAATATAAAGTCCTTTCTCAATCTGGCAACCTTGCGATACTCAGCGACAAGAAAGAAACAAACTTAACATTTTTTGTCCTGCTCTCTTCTTCTTTTATTCTCTTGTTTCTTAAACTCTCTATGGACAGGAGCCGTGTGCAACATCCAAAAAGTAGCAGTGCTGCCAGTTCATAGTATTACAAAGAATTGCTGCGAAACATGGTTGAAAAAATATACAAGGATATTTTCCTGTAGATTTCTCCAGAATTTTCATATTAGAGTTATGGGGAGAGTCTTAGGTTTCTATGAGAAAAAAATTAATTACGAATGTTATTGTTTCTGTGGCTCTGTGAGAAGAAAATTTTAATTCACGAAGATTTAGAGCTAAAAGGGATCCAACAGAAGGGATATTCGAAATGTGGACTAATCACTATAGCCCTACTTTAGACAAAATAAGATTTATCAAGTTTTTCATGGAACAAACCTACTTTAAGAAACTTATCTAGTGTTAAGAACATAACGTAATCTAACCTAAACTTGATTACCCTAATGAACCTAACATTTACGAAACAATTTAACTAAAATATGAAATTGAACCAAAGGGTGCAATCGAGAGAAGCTACCTTATCTGAAATAGAGATACAATGCATGTCCAGCTCGGGTAATGCGGCCGTGGACTTTTAAGATCGGCACTGGTGGGCATGTAGTTTTGAATCTTGTTAACGGTCATCTTGACTGGAGGGGTTTCCTCAGTTTCTAAGCGAATGCTAGAATTGAATTGAATTTATTTATGACCTCTAAGACTGTATGGCTCAGGCCGAGATAAGGCAGGGGAAAGGATACGGGAAGGAGTCGGCCAGTTTCTAAGTTAAGGCATCATCCCGGCATTTGCTAGGTGGGATTGAGGAAAAAGGTTGAAAAACCTCAATCCGTTTTGTCGGCCGTTGGTATCGAACCCAGAACCTCCCTACCTACCCTCTACCAACTGAGGTACAGCCATTCGCTGAATGCTAAGATTGTCCTAGACTAACTTTCGAGATACCTTCCTGCGGAAGAGTGCTCGCCAACGGACGTCATTCCTCAACCTTCTAATGGGCTAGTTATCTATTCTGTCTGTACGAAAAAAGGTTTTAAAGAACAAGAACGAGCTGCCTTTAATATTTTGTGAAACATATTAACAGTGCAAAAGGTAAGGTCTAATTAGAAACCACGTAGACCTAAGTAGAAACAAAAAAGTAAACATCAAACGCATTCGAATGTTATTTCCCCATATTTCGACATATTTCCCCAATGTCAGATCGCTAAGTCCGTGAATGATCCAATAATATATGATTTCCAACTTCATAAATGAATCATACATATAACTAAACCTTCCACATATTCACAATTAGACGAGACAAGGGGATGAAAATGCATGTTCAAAAAAATTAATTAAAAAATGATTTTTAAAAAAAAAACAAAAAAAAACACGATTTTTAAGATGGACTAAAATGTAATAAATTGAATTAATCTTATGAATCGGAAAATAAAAGCGTGGGTGCTCATAGATATGATTTTATGATAAGGTAAGCAAGAGCACCCACGCTTTTATTTTCCGATTCATAAGATTAATTCCATTTTGTTTTTACTTTTAGTCCATCTTACAAAAGCGTGTTTTGTTAAAATTATTTTTTATGTATAATAGATGAATATTAAACTCCCTGCAACATAGGCAACCCAAACTTCACATAATAGATGCGGCGTTGCGTGCATTTAAGGATAATTTACAATTTTTTAATTAATTAATTACAGTTAACTGGATTATTCTGTCGTATATCTAATGATTGAATATAGTACTGTCATCGGAAGCAAGAGGGTAAAGCAAGAAGGCGAAAGAACGAAGAAACCTTCATAGTTGGTGAATCAATATCCTCATCCATTTTGTAACTCTTCTTTCATCCTATTTTTCTTCGTGTTGCTTTTTTTGTATTCTTTCTATGTATTTTTTTTTCCATATTTGTCTTTTTCAGTGGCCTCGGCGACGACCAAACCTCGCTGAAAAATGCGGCGAGGTCCAAGAACCGCATTAGATGAAGTTATTGCAGAGAAAAAGTCGAAAAATGTCCAAAATAAAAAAAAAACAAGCAAAGAACGGGCTAAGAGGAAAAGGGTTGTGGGGACAAAAAAAAAAAAATAAAAGAAAAGAAAGAAAAACCGAGAAGGTTACGGAACCATGTTCCTTATTTTTGCTTCTTCTCCATTTTTTCTTCTTCATGGTTTGTCTTCGTCTTAAAGCAGGGAGGTGACCGCAATGGATGAAGAGGAAGTTACGTCCAGCAATGATGAAAAAACGTTCCTTCTTCTTTTCTCTCTCTCTCTCCATCTCTCTCGCTGTCTCTAAGCTTCTGCGGGTACGTCATGGTAGATAAGAAACGGGAAACTACTGCGCTCCTTTTTCTTCATTTTTTTTTTCCAGAAAGGAAATCTTACTGCTTTAAAAAAAAAGTCTAAAATTTTTCTTTCATTCTTAATGCTTCTAGTCTAACTTAAGGTTGAAGTAATCTCAATGGTGTACAGAAAGGTAAAACTCAGAAGAAATTGTGTAAATGCTTGTTTCGCAAGCAGGGGATATTGTGTTCAAACCCCGAATTCGGTGATTGGCAAGTGAAGTTCTTCCCGGTTTCCTGTTTGTTGAATATCGTGATGGTTACTTCAAGTGGAAGCTGTTATGTTTCTCAACAAATAATTGTCTTATGAATAACGTTCTATGCAACAGCAATGTTACCAATCCAGTTACGTAGAACAGTTACTATACTGCTGCTTCTATGTCAAGCATTTTGAAGCATTTAGATATGTACATTAATCTAATCGATGCCTCTGTTGGCACAGCTCTAGTACTGGCGTAGTGTTCTTTGTTCAGATTCAAACTGCTTAGCACAGACGAACATGTGAAAATTTACTTCATAAGGTAATGAAGCTATAGTGCTATGTGATGTCGGTCCATGTAAGTGCTCTGCTTGTGATGGTGTGATGTGTTTGCAGTTGGCATTGACTAGAACCATTGGTGCAAGAGACTCTCTGTCCAATCTACCCCTATATATATCCATAGTCTATCGCTATGGCAATAAGTGCTTCCATTAAAACAATAGACTTCCACAATGCAGTGACTGAAGAAGCATTCGATAGAACGTGCAATCCTTGATTGGCTTCCAAGGTCTACGGATTTAAATCTAATGCAGTATCTTTGGGATGTATGAGACGTATATATTTCTTTGGAATTTAAGAAGCGCATCACTTCCCTTCTCCTTCGTCTTGAATTTGATGTAGATGCAGGTAATCATCGGATGTGAATGATTAGGGAAAGATGAACACGTCATAGTGTTCTGATTTTCAATTGATTTTTGAAGTATCACAGAAATAACAAATTAATTTGAATAAATTGCATAAAAGACATTTATAGGTGCGAAAACGTAAAATATGCATTAGTACCCCTTGCCCCCAAATATACATGTATAGGCACTATAAACTCTCTATAATCGTGTTCACCCTCTACCGGCTAGAAACATACTTAAAGCGCATAAGACGAAAGAAAAATTGCCACAACAGGAAAATCCATTCTGTACCGATAGCGGCATCTTTGCTGATACGTAGACAGGAGATCAATTGAGTTAGTAGTCTGTTTAGTTAGCTCCCTCATTTTCTGATTTTTGAAAAATTGTGAAAAGACGAAAGCCAATATTACAATTTTGGAAAGCAGCCGGAGAAATTATTATGGAACTCAACAGTATGAACTAACAAGTATTTTAAAGAATTAATTTTTATCTGAGTTATTTGATTACTCAGATTATGACGTCAACTTGCTGACTCAGCTGAAAAACGAATTATTTAAAACACTAATTACTTCATGTCATAGGGTTTAGCAAGGACTATCCTGTTTGCTTTCCAAAATTGTAATAATGTCATTCATAGGCCCATGCCTATTATTCAAGAAATCTGAAAATGCGGGGGTGAGCCTTCGACCGTACGCCACCAGCTGTCTTAATAAATAAATAAAGCAACGTTGATTACTGTGAAACAATGACCGCTAAGAGATGGATTTTGTGGTAGGGGAATCTGGGGTAATAAAAGATTCTAGATTTTTCTCGATTTCCTGTGAAAGTTTTTGCACCAGAACAAGTATTCATAACAACTCACTTGAAGAAGCAAGTTAGCAGTTATTTTTTATTAATGGTGTTAGGTTAACAGTGTCTTGTTGAAAAATATACAAAATTTGTATCTTACGCCTGTCCCTTACGCCACTCCCTTTGGGGTAATAAGAGACTCAGCTCATCCTTCCGATTTGGTTGAAGGAATTCGATCTGTTAGGGTATTAGACCCTAACATATCTAATAAAACCCCAAAAGGTTCACTTTCCTAACTACTGTACAATACTTTTGATGATATACGTTTTAAAATATGTAACACACAAAATTCCATTTGCAAATTTGTCATAGAGAAAAAGTCATAGAATTGAAACTCGAGAAAGTAAAAAAAAAAAAAATATGAAGTAATTACAGGATATGGTAGAGAACATGATATTTTTTCTACCCAACAAAAAGTTAGGAGAAAATATATTCTATTGAAAATGTGCCATTTTTTAACGTTAGAAAAAATTAAAATGATTTGTTCATTATCATTAGTTACAAAGATGAAGAAATCACAAAATGGACACCAGTTTCATCTTTAGATTTGCATGTCTTCTTTCAAATGACATCACATTTTGAGCTTTTCTATGTTGACTAATTGAGTTATTATTTTTATGTCCCAATACCCACAAACTATCTACACTACCTCAGAAAGTCACTTTTTTAAAAAAAAAATTTCAATCATTTAGCAATATTCAAAGTGATTGAAACTTATACAGCCTCTAAAAATGAATCATACGTTCAATATGAACATTTTGACTAACTTCTTTTCTTTTTTCACTCAACCGAATCTACCCTAGTCTCTTATTACCCCAGCCTCCCCTACTGTGCACAACGGGGAACTATAGTAGACAGACGAAAATACTAGTAATATGCTTTGAATGAAACACCATGGTCTCAGTGTCATCCCCCCAGTGTCACTTTTAACTGTAACTCTGGCGGTCTCATTCAAAAAGTTTCTAAGGTAATTTTGATCTGTAAACCTTTTCGGTCAAATATAAGTTCCGTCTTACAGGTCCCTTGTGGTAGGTAAACTTGGCTAGAAATTGTCTACCAACAAACTGCTTGCTAACCTCAATATATATTTTCTTCTTCTTCTTCTTCTTCTTCACCGCAAAATACTTTGGTGGATGCTGCAGACTCGCTGATCCTACGCATGGGAAGACGTCAGCTAAGGCATTCTTATTACACATAGTAAAACAGAAATCGCCTACACGAAAACGACCATAGGTGTGGAGCGGTTTTGACGGACAGACATTCTCTCCCTACGGACGAAACATAACCTCGCCTATCTCGTTTTTTTTTTCTTAATTAAAAAAAGGGGAGTGTTTATATAATGTACATACACTGTACTGTCTCTCTCTCACATGAACATGTCTGCAGTATAGCTTTTTTTCCTTCTTTCTTTTAATTTTCTTCGTATCTGAAGTCCGCAATCTTCTCCGCACAGCAGAACAGACCGACTCCGTAGACTCGCTAAAGGATGGCGGCAAAAAAAAAGTAATAACAAAAAAAAGAGAGAGAGAGAAAGAAAGAAGAAAAGCAGTACAGAAAAAACGAAACCATTTTTCCTTGTTTTTTTTTCTGCTTACTTCTCTGCTCCTCAGCTAGGAAGACCAATAAAACAGCTGACGTCACCGGTCTCCATGGAGATGCATTTTTTCTTTTGGTTTTCTCTTTTCCTTTTTTCTCTTTCTTCTTCTTCTGCTTTTACTTTTCCCTTTTTTCTCTTTTATTTTCTCTTTTTTTCTTTTCTTTTTTTTCTGTTCCACAGTGTCTGTTGCTAACAGAGTCTGAGCTGAGTGCAGGAAAGAGAGAAGCTAGGAGGGAGAATCAACCACTATTATACACTTGCTGTGCTGTGATGCCTTCCTTCTCTATTTTTTCCCCCCTCTCGGGCGCGATCTCAGAGCCCTCTAACGTTCACTTTTTTTTTCGATTGATCGTTTGTTAATTATGTTCTGTTGCCACCTTAATGTGTCTTACAGCACAGTAATTAAAATATAAAAATAATTTTCACAATCTTCTCCTAATCTTGACTATTTTTCTCGATTCATCTAAGTTCGCGTAAATAAGGATATAAGCATTAAAAAACTGCATGTATAAGATGAATGCTGTCAGGATGATAAATGATGAAATGTTTCGTTGTTTTTTTTAAAGAAGTAAATGAATTAGAAAGGATATTCCTGAAAATTCTTATCTATAACTCTTCAGTATTCTGCCGAAAACGGCAGGTTCTTCAAGGTAAGATTAGTCCTCTTCTTTACGCCAATCGTAAGGATGCTCTTTCGTCTTAGCGCACGATTTATCTTCCTTAATATTGTCAAAAAGTTGGAATCGTCTTCTTTCTCTTTTCCCCTCAGCCACACTTTAAATAGCATCCCTTTGTAAAAAATGTCCTAATCTGTTTCTCTTCCTCTTTTCTTTATTGTATGTGTTATTCTTCATCTCTATTCCCTTCATCACTTCCTCAAGAAGCGTCTTCTGTATTTAGCTGACTTTTTGCATTCTTCATCATATCCACATTTCGAAGTTTCAATTTTTTCTTCACCACTTCGTACAATTTATTCTGCCTTTAACTCACATCTTTGTTTACCGGTCCAGCGAAGAGAGTCTTCTTAGTGAAGGCGTCTTTCGCCATAGCTTTTATTTTTTATTTTATTTTATTTATTTATTTCATTTTCTAACCTCCGGGATACTTGAAGCTTCGTTTTGATGTCTACTGCGGTTCCGTCAATTCAAATTATTAATTTTTTTTCGTTTGCTTTAAATTTGTTTTTATTTCATGTTTTTCATAGCTTTTCTTTGCAATTGGTTTAACATACCTACACTGTTAAAAAAAATAACAAGACATTTACTTTACACGTTTTGTACACAATTTTGTGAAATTTTCTTATATTTTATGCAGAGGGAAGATAGGTAATATGCAAACAAAATAGTGCGAGAAATTTATCATATCTTGCTAAAGATAGGTATCAAACGCTTCTATCACACTTTGTTATTCAAGAATACAGTTTTTTTTTGTACTGAATTTGCTCACATTATGTAGGACTTGCTCATATCTTCATCGGATTTGAATATATACAGAAAAAAAATAAGAATTTCCCGCCCTTCGTAGCTAGGTTGATTAAACAAATCACCGAGTTGATGCGGGATTTATCCCTGCTCCTGCCAACTTATAAACTTCTTTCGTACCCTGCCAAAATGTATCATTGATTCATTTTAATTTGTTCGGAAAAGTGTATAAAATAAAAAGTGATCGCAAATGGAAAAGTGTACGGGAATACTGAAATAGCTTATTTATTCATTAGAGGTGTGCAAAAGTCTTTAATAGCGTAGTTTTCATTTTTAAATATTTTTTATATAGGCAGTAATCAAAAAGTTTCCGGATTAACAGCTGTTTGGTAATAGTTTAAAAAACACTTTCGCTATCAGAAGAATACACTGTGAATATACCAGCAACTTCTTCGGAGTACTACGAAATAATATCAAATCGACAAAGGTTAGAAACGTTAGATAATCGTGTTAACCAGTTAGTTGTTTAGTCTTGTGGATATATCGAAAGCTCTGTTTTTTATTCACCCAAGGCCAACAAAACAGCGAAAATGAAATCGATCTTATACACATTGCTGGTACTAGAGAATACGAAATACCAAAGAAATCGACGTAGTGCCATTTCAAGAACTAAAATGTTATACTAAGTTGATAACACTGTTAATCAATTCCATCAAACCTAATTTTAATCTAATGCTCGATTTATCGCCAAATAATATTTTTATTTGCTATTGTAATAAATTAATTTTGAGCTCCAAGTAGTTTCGATGTCACTAATCACTTATCAAAGTTTGCCCTCATTATTTGAAACCACTCTTCATACTGACGATGTTCGATACACAAAATCATTGAACCAAAGTTTATCCGAATAAATTTTGCCAAAAATGTGTACAAATAAAAGTGTTTTAAAAAATAATCCTGAAAACTTAAGTCCGCAGGGAAATATAAAAACCTCTTCAGAAAGACGTAATAAACCTGTGTACAGTCAGCATCAAAAGTTTGTTCCTAGTCGTAAAACTTATTTTCCGAATAACTTTGGAATGAATAAATCGATTTGAGTTTTCGGTTTCTTCTAACGTAAAGAGAATGTGATTTGCTGTAAGTTACAAGAGACTCTAATCAGATCGATCTATTCATTCCAAAGTTATTTGGGGAATAAATTTTACGACTGGGTACATACTTTTGGCTCTGACTGTACATAATACACTACTTGAGTTCAGAAGTAAGAGAATTTCAGAAACAGATCGCCACAAAATGTGTAAGTATACAGATAATTTTACAGTGTATATGTCATATTTTTATTAAAGCATATTTAATAGTTGTACGTATTCATTGAAGATATTATACAATCCTCTTCTAAAGGCAGAGTATTCGAAGAAAGCCAAATATTAAAGGAAGAACTTCCCAAGTATTCAACATTTTATCCTCAAAAAAAAGTAAAAAACATATATTTATAGTTTTTTCACTTCTAGAACAGCGTTTATTTTTCTCTTTTTTCATTTTTGAAACCCCATTTATCTTCCGTGTCCTTGCTACTAGTTTTCGGAGCGCATAGATACCTCTCTCAGGATGCAGCGAAGTTACGATGGAGTTTAAATATTCGACTCACGTAAAAACTTCTCAAGTACCGTCTCGCATACTTAAATTGTTGGGAGAACCCCGTCCTTGCTGAGGAAGAGGAAGAAGATGAAAAGTGAATATGAAACGGTACGCTGGTCGTAGCAGTGGACCAGTTAATATGTTAAGACAAGAAATGATAAGAAATATATGTTCCATCAAGAAGAGACCAATTTTACAGTAATTACTATATCATAAACTTATTTATGGCTTCTCAGTGTTGTTGAATACCAAGACACGAAAGCTGAAAGCGAGATAGAAATTTTAATTTGAGATCTTCTCGTTTCTCACGGTTCTGGCCATTTTCAGTTTTTCTCATCTCGGCCGAGTGATTATCTCTCTCGCTTCCGGTGAGAGCGACTCCGGGCTCGATAGCCGGCCGGAGCTTTCAATTCTGGTGTTGATCCAGCATCGTTGGGGC
>JAGDQP010032415.1:1191-17876 GCA_022664845.1 Lepisma saccharinum | reverse complement strand
CAACAGCTAGTGCGCGTTGCTTACCAAGCAGGTGCGGTATCATTACATTTCCAAACACTTGTAATAATGTTTTGTTTTTTAAATAAAAAGAACAATTCATTACATGCGCGCCATGTAATCATGTATTGCGATAGCTTCTCGCTTCCTACTTTTCTCCCTACTGCCTGGTTGTTCAATATGCGCGCACACACAGAGATGTTCAAATATTTAGCGACTCCCAAACGTGAGTCAAATAAAGACCACTTTTTAACGACCCAATTTAATCCTTAAATCAATTACCAACTGCAGTGAACATGTTTAATTTAACCATCGAAACTTCAGTTCGCATTTCTAGTTAAAATGTATTTCAAAAGTACGGAAAACAGTATTCAATTAAGGATATCGTCGAACAGAGCTACAGTTATTGTTTATTTTATTAAGATAATATAACAATATAGTACACTTTCTATAGACATATCCATCTCCTTATTTCGTATTGTAGTATTGAATATATTCTTTATACGTAAATCGTTATAATTCTAATTTTACGTGGCATATATTCTATATGTTACTCCTAATTCTAATGGATATATAATCAGCTAGTATATCACTATTTAAAAAGTATATTATACAAGAAATCTGTGTATGTTGCTTGAAATAAAAGAAAACCGCTGTAACTAAATGTGACCTTATAAGACAGTCAAAATTACATTGATCAGGTAATCCTTCACCAACATACGACCAGAATAGTTTTTTAGAGTAACTACGATCATCTTAAACATTTCAATGCATCTAAAGCGTATAGAAGTGGATAACAGGAAAGTTTGGAGAAGAAAAAAGCTTCACTGCTTCTTTGTTATTTCTTTTCTTTATTTCCTATTTGCTTTAATTAATTTATTTATTCCCTATTTATTATTTATTTATTTCCTTTTATTTATTTAATTTACAATTATATTCTGAAATAGCAGTTATGGTGCAAGTAAGTCATAAACTAAAAGGACAATGTCTCTTAGCCAACATCTTTCAGAGATAGAGCAGCTAACGTCCAAATTGCAGGTGCCTTTCCTACACTTTACTTGTGGTACTGAGGGAAGCCATGAAAAACTCGTGGTTATGTGAGCAAGACTTGAACTCAGAGCTTATCCAGACTCCAGAATCATAACCAATAGAAAACACAGGAGCTAGGTCATAATTTGTTGTTATTCTTTACCCTTCTTTAAGTTCAAGCTTGCTTGTCATTGATTTCAAATTTAACATTTAAATTTACATATTCATCTGTCTAGTTACTCTTATACATATTTATATTGTTGTGTTAGAGAGAGAGAGAGAGGGAGTAAGAAAGAGAAGGGGAGGAAGGAGGGGGAGAAAGTGAGGTAGGGAGAGTATTTAGTTAAAATTTGTCCAGTGCCTTCATGATGATGCATTCTTCAGTTATGTACAAATTTTCCAACTGTCTGCAGCGGAACCTTCTAATTATAGTAGCTCGTCACCATAACCATCAGGCTATGGAGGCGTCTTGAGCGAGTGAATTCTTATTAAAGTCCTAAACGAGTTGGTGAGCTTCTAAGGACGCGACCTACAGTTTTTGGTAAAATGGGTTCCGAATTACTGCGTTCAATTGACCCCGGCGAGATTTGAGCCCGTGACCACGCGCACAAGGAGGTGTCTTGATAGTGACTAGTATTTTACTATTCCTTTTGTTACGAAGACTATTTCTGGAGTAAAGGCATGCCTACGGGCTTGAATTCGATACTGGGATCACGGATTAGATATTGTGCTAGATCTATGAAGGCTGTTTTGTCATTTTTTCTCATTCTGTCCCGTCTGGTAATTGACAATATGGCGATCTGATGCATGGTAGTGTGGTAATGTGGCATTACTTTTGGGGTTATGATCTGCGTTGGCAGGGAACCACTGTGGAGCCTCCAGCTAACCAGGGAACCGTATGGTATTCTACTTTCTGATTAAGTAACTGAAATTATGGGCGAAAGAGCACCGGAAGAAACGTCTAGAAACGAAGTATCAGACAATCCTACATATTGAAGGATACATGGGAAATACAAACATCTCTGAAATTCAGATGATGATATTATTCTATTCTTTTTACAGCTATCATAAACATGGCAGAGCTGAAACCGGGTCGTTTTTGGCTGTCCGACCTGACGAACACATAGATGAAACTGTGAAACATGGCGAGCTGTAAAGCGGAAAAAACAAGTAAGTGGCATGGTCTTGAAATTTTAAGAAATCGAGTAAAGGGAGAAACAATAGTGCCAGGTCTATTAACTTTGATATGTGGTGAATTATGTTCTAGATATTGATTTATTATTAAATTGAGGATTTGTTACATTGTATCGTATATTGATTTTATGGAGTTGCTGTATAAACCTCCTTTTATATAATGCTTCTCCTGTAATTTAGGATATAATGTCGTGCTTAATCAAGAACATAATTTTCAGTTATTTGAATATGTGCACAATAAGGTTTGTATTTGGAAAACAATGATTTGGTTGCAGAGTACAAATGGTGATGTGCCAATCCGTTAATCATTGTATTAGGGTAGTTACACTTGGAGCTTACGTTTCGTTCTGATGAAATTTGTTACTTTTCAATACATTAAACATATTGATTCTATATAAAAATGCCTGTGTTAATTCTTATGAAGTAGATTATAGTGTCTATTGACGGTGTGTGTGGAATATGATTAATTGGATAGATTTTTCTTACTCTCCAGTTTACCTTATATATCATGAGAGTAGTTTTCAAGACCTGTTCGAAATAGATATTGCTGGATGAGTTTAAAATATACTCGGCTGTGCAATTAACCATTTTTTTAAAAAAATATATACCATAGTATTACAGTATATTAAACTTCACAATCAGTTCGTAGGGTGGGATGATACTTCGTGTCTAGACTTTCCTGCAATGCTTTTTATTATACACTTGATAGTTCCTTAATTAAAATAGTAACATACCTCCTCTAGTGAGGTTCGCATGTTTTAAATCATTTATGGCCTTTTGGCATATTTTGCTCAGGCCGAGATGGGAAGGGATGGGGAAGGCACCGTCAGGATTCGTGAGGATTGTGATGTAATCCGTGTTTTACTGGTTTAGTGAAGGCATGACCTCCATGAGTCACAGGAATCTTCGTTTCTTCGTAATGAAACATCATTAGCCGTAACTCTGTTGCCTCTTGTCATCGAAAGTCGAAACAATAAAACAGTTACTTCTCGTAAACCGTACCCCCAAAAGCAATCGATCGTTTAGCCGCACTACGTGTTTCATATAAAACTGGATTAATATTTAATGACCTTTTCACATCTTGCCCAGGTTGAGATAGAAAAGAGAATAAGAATGTAAGAAAGTAAGGGACGCTAGCTGTGGCTATGTGTGAAGGTATTATCTCGGAATTTACCTCTTTTGATAGAAAGCTAGGGAGAAACGCCCGTCAGGATTGAGATATATTTATACAAGTTGCGAACGCTCTGTGATTGTCAGCAAATTTCTTCAAATAATTACTGAAATTTGTTGATCAAGAATAAAGCAAAAGGAATGCATTCCTGCTCATGTCCGCATAGGATTTAATTTTATTTTAAGGCCTTTAGGCAACTATGGCTCAGGCCGTATGGATGATGATGGGATGAATTGGTCGAATGAAGAAAGTGGAAGGAAACGGGAGCACCCCGAGAAAACCCACATACACGGTGTTTGTCCACCAGAAAGTTCACATGGCATGAGCAGGGATGGATCCGACGACCTGTAGCACCAGAGGTGAGCGCTCTACCAACTGAGCCACCGTGGCCCCAGTCCGTATAGGATTTCTGGGAGACATCTGACGGACCTTACATCTTAATGGTTATATGATATACCAGCAGAACGTCCAAGGGATGCGTTACTAAGCTCCTGCATATCCCGGGATACAATTCAAAAGCTTAGGATGTCTCTGGAACGTCTCATCGGGATGATTTTGGGGTATCGCAGAAGGACGGGTTACGAACCTCCTGAATATCCCGGGATACAACTCGGCAGTTTAGGACGTCTCTGGAAAGTTTCTGCTATCTAGGGCGCGCTACCCTAAGTATTAATCAAATGGTTAAAATTCTTTGAACAGCAAATGAATGAATTTCATTCAAAACGTTGAATTATTTTTATGAGCATACCCACGTAATTCCCATGTTGGACCCACAGCGCGTCAAGTGGGATAAATTCTGCTCTTTGCTTCATGGGAACATACATGTAATTCTCATGTGGGACCCCAATCACCCCATCGCATGAAGTGCGCTAAAATGGGCCAGTATTTACCAACACTGATGATGTAGGTACCACATGAGAACCACATAGGCCGATGTCGTCGCGCTTGTGAGAATTTTTTGCCATTCGTTAGACACCTATGTGCAAGGACAATGGTTCCGAACCTTAGACGAGGTGTCAAAAGGACTGGACGACTTTTTGGTTCGCGTTCCTCTGAGCTTTACCAATGTGAACTCCAGTCTGCCTAGGCGTTCCTGATGGGCATTATTTCTGCTTTTCCAGACACGTCTTACTTGATGCTACAGGGTTTCTTTGTAGATATAAAATTCCTCAGAACTTTATTGGTTGCCTTCCAGTTCATATGAAACGCCGGTTAGTTTCCATGATACTGTTTAGAAACATGTTAGGCGATAGACAAAGCAGAAATAAACTATAAACAACCATCGTATGGTCAATGTACATTTCGATTCCAACATATTCTCAGAATACATCATCAGTTGTAATGTTTACCAAACACTAACAGAGGCATTCAATATTAAATCCTTTGTGTTGATGCTGAATGTTTGTTTAGCCATAGAACAACTACAACATGCTGTAGGTGTGCGACATCATTATCTGCTGAGATTCCAAGCACGTGTTTATATTACATTAATCTTGGAGAGTTGATTATAATTTCTCCACTGAGGAATATCAGACACGTAATTACAGAATACTAAAGAAAATCTGTTAAAGAGAACGTTAATTTCGTGATATCTTGCATGGCTTATGGTAAGAGTATTTAGTGTTCCCTTGAAATGTCGTATTAATACTCTGACTGTAAAACTTATTTTGATGCTACTTTTTGTTTTAAGAGTTTGATTTAAACGTATTGTACACTAATTCCAACAAGTGCTTTACTACCTATTCATTAACTTCTATGTTATTAATTTGGACAGTACCTAATACCTTCAAAACGTTTGTTAAGGATAGCCACACGAGAAAAGCAAGTTGCAATGGAACAAAGCAAAGCAGAAAGATGCCACACTAAACCCACAGATTTGCGTGTGCTTCGCTCTGCTCAATAGGTGTATGCGCCACAATTTCATTAATTGGGCTTAGCATGGTATTGCCTATTGAATGAATTTTATTATTTAATCTTGTTAGAACAATTTAAGTGCTTAAATATATTTTGATAATTTGGAAGTGCACCTATAATACTGATTGCGTTAAAATCTTATTTCTACATTTCGTCTAAAGGAAACTAATATATGCCACAGAACATACATTTTCATGTTGTTTAGAATATGTGTCCAGCAATATTAGATCCGCGTTCTGTGGTCACACGTAAACCAGTTGAATTTAGAGATGAAATCGAGATGAGAGAGTGGATGAAAATTAGTAGCCAATACTCGAGAAACAAAAAGTTCTTATCAAACTAAGAAGAAAAGGTAACTTCGTCATTTCTCCAACTCAGCTTAGTTTCGGAGTAACATGCTTTCGAAAGCGTGGGGTTTAACGTTTGAGTTTAATATTCCAAACAACAGTAAACGACAGAGGGTAAACCTGGTGGGGTACGCTTGCGTCAAAGATTTACAACCTGCTCTATCGTAAAATGCATATTCCAAAATTGTGTAAACGCTGTGCAAATAGCTTCCCCAAAGGAACTAAGGGATTCTAGAAATTCTCTGAAGTAAAAGTCAGCCAAAATATGTAGGCCAACAAATGTACAGTAAGAAAAAAACATGCATTTAACGAAAGATTAAGTTATTTGTTATCAATGAGAGAAAGAATGTCATTCTCAAGTTGGATGGTGATGATAAATTACTTAAACAGTCCAGTACATGTAACTCATGACTGCAGTAGTCCAGTGGCTACAGACGTCATATTACGAGTCACAGAGTTCCGGGTTTGAATCCCGGCTGGGAATCAACTTTGTGAAATTTGAAAGCAAAATAGCTTAATGAAAGTGAGACGGGCTGAGGTTGTTCGTTACCTAAAATGGGGTATAAAGATAAAATGCATACCGTTTTTATTACTGGAAATCATGACATTGTGGCTAAATAATAAAGATGAAACATTATAAAATAAGAGACGTTTGTGTATTGTACGTAAATTCGTCTGGCGTAATGTTTGAAATATTCGAAACACATATTTGTATCTGGTTGTCTACATGCATTTCTACAGTTGAATTTTTCAATCTGTGATAGCGCTGGTCTTCTCGGTTGTAGGAAAACCATTAATATGATCGCTCCACTATCTATGTGTTGTATTGTGGTCATTTTTGCTACCAACTAAGGTCCACTAGTCCTTCACGCACCGTCACATGTAAAGATGACAGACAGTTCCTAAGATGTGGATATGAAATTCTCCATCTCGGAAATCTCCTTCGTTGTTGCTTGACAAAGAGACTGCCATTTTGTGGGCACCATGTCGTCGAATGGAAGACAAGAACTTTTCAGTAGGATTGGCATATGAGGGCTCACCTCTATACATACATACAGGGAACCTCTTTTGGGCAGTGGGCTTCACTGGATGTTGAACAAACACCTATACCGAGAAGAGACACCAGTCAGCAGGTTATCTTCTGAATAATGTAAAGGTTGCAACAACAAGGAGCCTCAGTTTGCCCTGTAAAGCATAGTAAGTATTAAAATGAGACAAAGACACAAAAACATGGGTTTGCATATGGTTTGTATGGGTTTGTATGTAGTATTTTCAAGTTACTTGCTGTCCTAAATATAAGGATGTTACATGAATGTTACATAAAGCTAATTGACAAATAAGTTTAAACTCATTCCCTGTGTATGTATAAATACTTAAATGAGTCGTTCACTGTTTATGATAAAGGTATATTCATATCTAGAAAATGAATGTAGAAATTAAATACTTTTTAAAGTAAAGTAAAAAACAGCAGCGCCATCCACTAGGGTACTGGCGCGTTCTGGTTTCAAATTTGGAAACGATAATTTATACCTATTCACTACGCAAATAAATAAATAATAATAATAAAAAAAATAGGTAGCATGTGATATCATCGTAAGTTGAAAGTTCAAAGTTTGCATATTGGAGCTTGAAATTTTGAGAGACGATTGGTCTGATTCCAGAATAACAGGTTCCAATAATTAGTATTTTATGAAAAAAAAAACTATGTTTGGGTATATTCAACAGGAGTAGATATGTGGGAAAAACATGAGTAGATATACGTGAGAAAAACTTTATTCTTTAGAATATGGGAGAGGATGTCTTGTTTCGTGTTTATGTCCAGTTTCGTATTCTGACTACTCCACAAGTTCTACACTGAACTGCTCATGTTTACTATAAATCACTGCTATACGACAGAAGAATTACACTTTCCCAAATTCTGAAGACTGAAAAGTTGGCACGGACATATACCTCTGTTCTATGGAACCGTGCAAATAATTTCTTTCACAAAATATTATTTTTCTTTTTTGCATCCTATTATTTCGGCATCATACCTATCTTACCTAAAATTTCCAGCTTTAAGCTTCAATTCTTGAACTTTCAACTTACGACACGCTACGCTTCATCATGATCTTTTTATTTACGTTTTGAATTTGTGTGATGGAAAGGAAATCTCGACATTGTCAGATTGCACAACACAACCGTAAAAATGCATCTAGATGTACGTATGTGTGTTTGGAATATTGTGAACATTACGTCAGATGAATTTTGCGAATACTACACAAATGACTCTTATTTTGTTCCTATACGATCATTATTATTTAGTCTGAGACATGACTTTGTCGTGATTTATAGCAACAAAAGCAGTACTCACTTTATCTTTATAGTTCATTTTATGTGCCCAACAACCTAAACCTATCTCACTTACATTAAGCTATTCTGATTTAAAATTTCACAAAGTTGTTGCCCAACCGGGATTCAATCCCGAGACTCTGTGATCCGTGGCCTAGCGTCTGTGGCCACTCGAGCGCTGCAATCGCCTATTACCTGTACTGGACTGTTTACATAACTAATGATCAAAATCCAACTTGAGCCTGTAACTTCAAAATTAAGCGGAATTCAAGAAACGATAATATATATATATAAATTTCACGAAAACTTTTCGTTCCAAGAGTAGAGCCAGTGGTCCAGAGCAGGCGGTAATGAACGTACGTCATTGATACTTGGTAGATATGAAAACTTTTCTGTCCACAAAGGTGGACTACTAATTTTTGTAGACCCTGTGTATGTTTTCTTATTGGTGACAAACTTCTCAAAGATTAATGTATATATTTCTCTATTTTTTTTAAAATTGTAAGGTAATTATGAATCAAAAGAACACGCTAAGTACCTTTTAAAAAGCTCCCTTGTTATGAAAAATGAACAAAACTTATTACATTAATATTATAATACCTATGCCATGTATCGAAAAAAAAAAAAACATGCCAGCTTGGTGCGGATGCGTGAAACGACATAGAAGTTTTGATAAACTCAATTTGCCATTAACTTAGGGTAACAGTAACAACTGGAGTATATGAAGGTGTACTATTCGTGTTTGTATTATGTAGAAGAAGAATCTTGCAACCTTTGCTGCCGATCCGTTAAACAGTTTTGAAGCTATTGTGATATTATATGGTGAAATTATATTATATAAGGTGGCAATACATCTTGGTTAATTCAGGAAGCTTTAATCTAATTGACTGCGCTAGTTTTTGGCCTGACGGAGTCCTTTTCTGGCGTTTTATTGGAAGACTTTATGAGGATAGTGTACTTGATTTATATAACCAGGATGTAACAGTAAATGAAATAGAAGCTAAAAGTAATCAAGGTAAAAAGAACATGGCATTTCTCAACAGGGTACAAAGGAATAACTCCCCCCTCTTTTTTCCCTAACTATCATGAGAGGACAACAAAAAGAGATTAGAATATACTATCAAAATGTCAATGGCTTAAATACAAAAATAACTGAAGCGCTGCATAATGTAAATTGTAATAATTATGATATAATTGTCTTTACCGAAACATGGTTTAAAGACGATAAAGAATACTGTGTAGAACTATGTGATAAATATGTAATTTTTAGGAAGGACGTAGATGTTCTTTATGAAGGTAGAACTAGAGGAGGTGGTTCTTTGTTACTTATCAAAGAGAGTCTTAATTTTATGGAAATAAATCACCCCTTCCAATTTTTAGACGTTATTATAGGAACTATACGGATACAAGGGAATAAATCAATTTTAATAGCAATACATTATCTTCCCCCCAGTATGAAGCCACAAATTTTTATTCAGTATTGTAACTGGTTTGTATCTAATTTTATTATGAGTAACTAAAATATTATTTGGTTGATGTGAACTCACCTGGTGTTAACTGGGAAACAGATACCATAACATCCATAAATCATTATGTAAAACGAAAATCGGAATGTATTTTGGAGCTGACGAATCTACAATTAACTCAACTAAATAAACCATACAAGGCAAATGATCCTACAGCACTCTTAGATATCCTCTTAACAAACATAGAAAGTACCAAACTGTTTGTAGACGTTGAACCTGTTGTAAAGATAGACAGATACCATCCAACTTTTTTGGCTATTCTATCTATTCAGGGTAACTATATTAGAGATACGCAGAATATACTTGTAGAAGGTAACGATTCTTACTACTTTCCTCATGCAAATTTTGAAATCATTGCTCAGGATATGAATAATATTTATATAGACCTAAATACAAAGGATAACCTTAATGTACAAAGATACACTACAACAATGTATAACAGTATTTATAAAATCTTCGACGCCAATGTTCCTAAGAAAAATGTTAATAGGAAGAAACCAAGAAAAGTTGATCCTTGGATGAACAGTCAGTTGAACTCTCTCATAAACAGAAGGACCAGTTTTTTATTAATTATAAACAAACAGGTAGTATGTATTGGTACCTAAAATATTCGTTATTAAGGAAAGAGGCTTAAAAGAAATACAAAGAAGCTAGGTCGCGATATTTTATGTATTTAGAAAATAGTCACTACTTCTGGAAAAGATTTAACAACAGGTAAAATTGAAACTATGATAATTGATGGTAAAGAAACAAATAATATGGTTACAATAGCTATGGCATTTAATGACTATTTTACTACGAATTTTAATTTAAAGAAGAAGTTAATGGTAACAAAGAATTCTAGCAACATGGTGGCAAAGGTCATAAACACAACTATTATAGATATTCCTTTTATAACAACGGAAATGAAAAACAAAGCTATCAGGAAATTAAAATCAAGATCCTCTATGGGAACTGATGGAATACCTAATTATATAATTAAAGGTTGTTCATACATTTTGGAATCTATACTGGCTGATATCTTTAACAGGTCATTAAATGAAGGTAAATATCCAGATGAATGGAAAAGTGCTTCTGTGGTACCGGTACTTAAAGGTGGTGATAAGAAATTACTTTGTAACCATAGACCAATAACAATCTTAAATGTATTGCTAAAATATTTGAAAGCATAGTCACTGAACACCTACAGTTCCACCTAAAACATAAATTGTATTCCAACCAACATGGTTTCACTCCTGGTAGATCAGCTTTAACGAATTTAGTACAATTATCGAACTTTGTACAAGGGCACGTTAAAAGTAGATCAGAGTGTGATGTGGTATACATCGACCTATCCAAAGCCTTTGATATTGTGGACCATGAATTATTAATTGATAAATTGGATAAATTGGGTTTATCCCCAATATATATTAAATGGTTTCATAATTATCTTACAAATAGAACATTTAAGGTGAAAATATTCAATACAGTATCGAACTTGTCAAAAATAGATAGTGGAATTCCCCAAGGTTCTCCACTTGGGCCTTTATTATTTAATATTTTTATAAACGACCTATACCCGTTAGTGACAAGTTCAATGTTGGTGTTATATGCTGATGACATAAAAATAGTTAAAGATGTAAATTCCAAAATTGATAATGTAATACTTCAAAACGATATCAATAAAGTTAGTTCTTGGTGTAGTGAAAACAAAATGAAAATTAATACTCAAAAACTTTCTTTGTAAGCTACACTAATAAAACCCAATACTATGCCAGTGCATATAGAGTAGATGGAACAAAGATTGTTAAAGCAACTGAAATTAAAGATCTCGGTATAACTTTAGAGAAAAATTATATTTAATAGACAAGTAGCAAAAAGTACCTCTGACGCTAGAAAACTAATAGGTTTCATATTCTATCAATGGAGAGAGTTTATCAATCCTGGTACTTTTATAACGTTATATAAAGCATTGGTTAGGCCAAAGGTTGAATATATGCCTTCAATATGTAATGACCTGTCCAAAACTTGTTGTAATTAATTGAAGCTACCCAAAAATGTTTTATGAAATTACTTTGCTTTAAATTTCACCTACCGCATTTCAAATACGACTACGACTACTGGTGTTTTTTTTTTCAATATTGAAAAATTACAGGAAAGAAGGAATGAAATGGACAAAGTTTTTATGTAAAATTTTGGATAGTAAATTATAATCTACACAGTGTGGACTATACCCTTGTACAACACGAGAAAAAAAAATCATGTTTAAAAACGATATGTAAAAATTATTTTCTACTACGTAGAATAATCAAACACTATGAGGACAGAGTTTAAATCACGAAATGGATGTTAGTTACTCCACTATGTACAATGTAGTTAATTTTAAACTTTCTGTGTGTATCTTAAAGGTTGTATTACTGTAAGATAAATATGTAATACTTTTTTCTGACATAATACTATATTAGGCTTTGTACGGCTGCTCATAGTATGTTTCTAAATAAACTATTACTATTACTACTACTGACAATTGGAGGTATAAGGGGATCTGTAAACCCTGACAGTCGTATTTCTAAGATGCACAAGAACATTTCCAAGTTTGGTAACAATAATCCGTCCAGAAATTCCTTCTACGAAAAAACGACTTAATTTCTGTGATTAACTATGTTAGTATATTAACATAAGGGATTAACATAGCTTCCTTGTGGTTCATGCAATGCCTTCCTAGGTATATTAGCAACATAATGCCATACTATGTCAAAACGTCTACAGGCACAAAGAATCTGGAAAATCACATGTAAAACTTTCGAACCCGTTTTTCGAGTTAAGCCGTTCTTCCCACAAACTTTTCAGTTGCTTTAATATGGTGCGTTAGAGTCAAATGCTAAACCAAAAAGTATTAGAAACTGCTTTTCTAATACAATAGATTTTGTGTAAATTATTAACATAATGTGATCACTGCGTGACGCTCTCAGATTACGGTGAGTGTGCGACAATCAACATAATATGAATAGCCTAGTATTTAGTGAAAAGTAAATTACTTTTATGTGGCGTAATATAGTCAAATGCTGAACAGAAAAGTATTTCAAGCTTCGTTCAAATCACAATAAATTTTGTGTAAATCTTTAATGGGCAATAACACGGTTCACAAACTGATGTTGAGAATACTTTTCAACTGTAATTGCTGTATAATATCTCCGACAACGACAAAAATGAAAATCAGGCATATGTTATGCCAGAAGAGATATTATGAATCACGTTCTCGATGAAATAACATATATCCTGAAAAATAGTAATATACTATTGTTGTGCCACTAGTATATAATGTTAAAGTTCCTGTCACATATTGACATTTTTACAACCAGCACTTATACCTTGATGTACATTTCCCAAAATTCTGAAACTATGGGCATAACAAAATTTTATCATGTACAACTTAAAAGGAAAATGAAGTTTAATTTTCATGAAACCAATACTAGGTTAAAGATACTAACGGTATGTATCAAGAAAAACAGAGCGTTGTATACTGACATGATCATGTAGTCGAATTTTATAATGCTTGCAAGGCCATAAGAAAGACCAGAAAGAAAAAAAAAAATAGGCAATTTACGTATGCCTATATACAGTATATAAGAGATGGGTCGATACCAGAATTTCTCGATACTCGATACCAGAATTTCTCGATACTCGATACCCGATACTTATTTTTGATCTTCGATATTCTATACTTTTTCATAGTGTTCAATGTATTTTTAAGTAACAAAATGTAATATATAATTAAAATATAAGTATTCTGATTTCCTATTACTTAACTCTACTACTTTTTAAAAATAAATTCTTGTTTATAACAATAACTTTATTATGACAATAACTTTAGTGTAAGTGTCTGTGCATACGTTAGCTGTTTATTTTCTGAAGACTCACAATACAACGAATTCCATAGAAAACGTGATTACCCACGGCGCGCTCTACCATTCCAAAAAAATGACCCATATAATAGCATTTTCGAGGAACTGTAATCTAAAATTTTCAACAGAACAAAATGGATCGCCAAATGTGTTCAACCTATGAAGACCACAACTACTACTCTTTGTATTGACATTGGATCATCATTTCCACATGGTGTCAACAAATTCAGCAGTGAGTGAATTGTCATTAATGTCCTAAACAAGCTAGTGAGTTTCTAAGGACGGAACATATATTTTTTTGGTAAAGTGAGCTCCCTTCAATTGACCCAAGCGGGATTTGAACCCGTGACAACGTATTTGCAGATGCCAGATCATTGCTTGTATTGCATTGCAGGAAGCAAACGAAACAATGCGATCCTAAACATGAAAGAATTGTGTAACTAGCCTAAATAGCCTATTCGAGATCCCCTTCTAAATTATATCTACCCCATATTATTTTGTGAGAGTGTTCATAGCGGCAATTTTACTCTCGTTGCCGAAAATAGTTTGTCATTGTTCCATTTAAGCACACAGAACTTAAGCACCAAATATGAAAATTTGGTTACATTTTTATCAAATTTGAAAATAGAATTTTCGGTAATTGCTGTAAGTGAAACTCATATTGTACACAATTAGCAAGCGAAGTATCTTTCTCTAAATAATTATTCTTTTGAACATAAAATATGAAATTATAAAAATGCGATTGTGTTTAAAGAGCATGGCGGAGGTGGACTTTCTATTAATAGCTCATTGCACTACTGTATACGCAAAGACCTTAATAAAATTAATAATGTAGAATTATGTGAAATGCTTTGGATTGAAGTAAGTAATAAAATTTAAAAAAAACATTGTAATTGGTGTAATATATAGATCGCCTTCCAAAAATTATAACGATTTTCAAAAACTGTCTCGATAAAATTCTATACAAGATCAATGACGAAGGTCAGTATTGTATCTTTACAGGCGATATTAACATCCATTTAAACAATGAAAAGGAAAGCACTGATTACGTAAATATGTTAAATATCAACCATGAAATAATGTGCATTACGGTACCCACAAGAGTAGAGGGAAGCACACGTAGCATAATAGAACATATCAGCTGGAATATGTATATGTAACTGGGTCGGACACAAGCATGAAATGGAAAGTAATAAATTCTGCTTTAAATAAAAACGGAAAGAATGAATATACGGAAATAAATATTACTGATGCATGCAGGAAAATTATTAAGAAAAGAAAGTTAGTAGCTAATGAATTTAATACCTATTTTACGGATATTCGTAAGACACTTGCTGCCAACACTACCGGATATATTCGCATGGACGATATGTCAACTAAAAGTATAAAACCAATACAATCAACAATATTTCTTAGTCCTGTCTCTGAAACTGAAATAGTGAACACTTTTAACTCCTTGAAAAACAAGTCAAGTGTGGACGGTATATGTACAAAAGTCATAAAAAGTGCAGTTATAGTCTTGGCACCAGTTTTGAAACATGTAGTTAATCTGTAATTCACTACAAGTATCTTCCCAGATAATTTAAAAATTGCTAAAATAGTTCCTATATATAAAAGTTGTAACAGAATGGACAAAGCAAATTCGCGGCCAATATCGATTCTTCCTGTGCTGAGTAAAATTTTCGAAAAAAGTACTTCTAACTAGACTAACATCATTTCTTGAAAAACACAATATTATTACTCATGAACTATATGGATTTCAAAAAAATAATCCACACAACTAGCTGTAAATAGTATAGCAAATTACATTGCTGAAACGCTTGATGAAAGTAACTACATGATTGGAGTCTTCATTGACTTGAAGAAGGCATTTGATACGGTAAACCATAACATACTTCTACAGAAACTGCACTGTTATGGTCTACGAGGCATAACACATAAATTGCTAAAGTGTTATCTTCAAAACATGGTATATAGGTATATTAATAACACAGAATCATGCCTATCAACGGTAAATTGCGGAATTCCGCAAGGTTCTATTTTGGGACCGTTATTATTTCTTCTGTATATAAATGATTTACCATCATGCCTAAAAGGCAATAAGTCTTTATTATTCGCAGATGACATCGTGATTTTTAATAAAGGTTCTACATTAAAATTGTACAAAATGCCATGAACAAATATTTGGAAAATCTCTCTAACTGGTTTAGATCTAATAAACTTACTCTCAGTACCGATAAAACTAAATGCATCTTCTTCAGAAATAGACAAAAAAGAAAGAAAAATACAGTGGAATATCCCATCACAATCGGTGGAGACAAGCTATGTGTAGCGAACAACATAAAATATCTTGGTGTGTGGTTTGATGTTTGATAAACTTGCTAAGATGTTTCCAGAAAATATATAAAAAAAACTATATTACTGTCTTCATACACCCATACGTATCATGCTGCATTGAATCCTGGTATGTGAATTTCAGCGATTGTAATAAAAAGCGCCATTTAACCTTGCAAAAGATAGTCGCTAGACTAATAAAGAACGCAGAATACCTCGCGCACTCAATGCCCTTATTTTCGGACCTAGAATTGTTAAGGATGCAAGACCTATATAAATACAATATAGCCAGTCTTATGCACAACTTAGTGTCGAAAACAATATATATTCTATCAGTGGACGTCTTGCATGAGATATCGACAAAGGCAATAACGGATAAAATGCTAGGTCTTCCTAGACCACGTCTTAACTACGGGCTTCATAGTATCAGCAACAGAGCCGCATTGATTTGGAATACTTTCCCTAAAGATATCGAAATAAAACATATAAAGATTTCCAATGTTTATAGTTTGGGCACAACACTCTATGTATGAAAAAGCCAAAACCTACACCTCGCAATTTTTCCTATAATTTACGCTTTAGAGATAACGCATTACAAACACCGTTAGCATTAAATTCGCTGCAGCCAGAACTTTCTCCAGTTAAGTCAATACCTCTTCCCGATTCAGAAAATTCTCAACTTAGTTCTAACACAGAATCTTTTTCTACGGAATCAGAAAACGAATCAGGTCACATCATGGCTACTCCAGATCCACAACTTGTAGTTTTACCCTCACATTACCCCCTCCCTAGGTTTAACTTGAAAACGGACAATATTTCTTCATTTTTGAGATCGTTTGACGATTTAGCCAAGAACACATACGAATTCACAGATGAGAAATGTAAACAAATATTACCGTCATTTTTTCTCAGGCAAGGCAAGGGACTATATAGAAGTATTGATTAGACTTCATGCATT